>JAGFBZ010000148.1:380000-411142 GCA_018398805.1 Hirundichthys speculiger
AACGGACATGATGGCTGCAGGAAGAAAGGGATGATGGAGGAGAAGATGAGAGAGCAACCAAGCAAACACCTGAGGACCTCCACACCTGCAGGGGGAGCCTGAAAGAAAATCTAAGTTTGATTCAACAATCAGGAAAGAATTTAACCTCTAAATCAGAAATACAAGTAAAAACACTCTCACCAGCCTCTTTATCAGCTCCACCTGTCCAGCTGCTCGTTAACACAAATACCTTATCAGCCAATCACATGGCAGGAGCTCAACACGAACAGATAAAAACTGTTTTCTCTCAATAGACAGAAACATCAGGATTCATTTAAGAGAGCAGCTGCACACTGATGTCTGATGATCCCTCGAACCAGATATGAGTTCAATGAATCCTAATGAAATGTTTGTACCATCAGAGAAGAATTCTGGTCCTGGTCAGGATCCTGGTCCTGGTCAGAATCCTGGTCCTGGTCAGGTTTTTTCAGGTTCCAGGTTCAGGATTTAGGTTCCAACCCGACCTGAATCGGGTCTCGGGTCCATTCAAAAGACGTGACTCCAGGTTCTGGTCAGAATCGGTACAGTTAGTCTCGGGTCCGGTCGGTGCTCTCTGACAGGCTGGGTCCACGTTTACTCCAGAGAGGTAAACATATTGGCGGTGGCAGCCAATGTCAGGACTCGCGGCAGTTTAATTAATTATTCATTAACGTGGCATGTTTGTCATGAAACAACCGTGTTGCCGTAGCGTGTTATTAGCGTGTTATTAGCATGTTATTAGCGGTTTGCCCGGCAGCTGTAAAGCACAACGGATCGCCAACATGACAACGTTGGAGAGAACATATTTACGACACGTCCTGACCGGTGTAGGCTGCTAGCGTTAGCAGTTGCTACCAATAGCATCTGTATCCACAAAGAAAATAACAACGTGGATTTATTGTTGTTTACATCACGTAGCCTATGTAGCAACTGAACCGGGTAGAAGAAGACAACTTTAGGTAAGAAAATCAAGTTTTATTCAACGCTAGACAACTTTAACATGAGCAACTATGGGCTGGATTGTCTCAGTTCTATTCAGATAACTCAGTTCGGTTCGTGGTCGGAAACTAAAGACTCGGGTCGGGTCGGTTCCAGGTCCAAATATTGCGGGTCCATTCGGGTTCAGACTCCCCAACTTATGATAATAGCTCGGGTCGGGTTGGTTTCGGGTCGAATTTTTACGGGTTCATTTGGGTTCAGGTCCATGAAAGTGAACCCGTGAAGACCTCTAATGTAGACCCAACCCCAGATCATGATACCACTGCCACAGGCTCATCACAAGGCATGATGGGACGATAACTTCATCCACTGATCTTCTCATCTTGACGCCCTCATCACTCTGAAACAGACCTGGAGCCTTCAGACCGTAGGATGTGTCTTCCACCGACCCGCCGCCTTCTTCAGAGCTGTTCAGTCCCAACACTCTCACATTCTCCATCAAACACCTCTGAGTTCTGCTTATTTGGATTTCTTTGAACGGATTCGACCGAAGCGTGTGAGCGACCTCCTCAAACAAGTGCTGGAGATCCGTTTCAGGCCACGTTTCTTCCTGGGAGGTGATGGGTCACCCCGGTCCTTCCAAGGTTTTAATCTCTGGATCTAGGGGTGCATGATAACTATCAGGCCAATAACAGGAAATTATGACATCATCCCGATAAGTCCGATATCACGACAAATAGCCCCGATAACATATATATTTCTGTCAACACAGCAGTGCCTCGCTCCCTCTGAGCCTTGAATGACCGGCACTGAATGTTATGTTCAAGTAACGTCGGCATAATCAGAAAAATTATATCTTAATAAGGAAAATCAAGAATACCCCCTCATGCCAGAAAACAACTCGTTAACTCGGTCATAATTTTAGTAGTTGCTGACTTGAATTGATATTTGCAGTATTTCTCCACATGTTACACATAAAAAAGAAAAAAATAGAAAAGAACGACTAGCAAACGAGGGAACGTGGGAATTTACGTTACACCTTGAATGCAGCCTGCAGCACAGCGCTGATCACAACAAACATGGCGGCGTGGAACTTCGTTAAAGTTTCAGAAGAAGATAGTTTGGGGGTTATTTGTGATGAATCCTCCGAGTGAATTCTACGAGGAGGGAAACACAAGCTTTAATACGTAAAACCTGATCAGCCACCTACAACATAACAATCGCTTCCATGGAGTTTTGAAATCACGCTAACGTGAGCTAACGGAAGCTAATGCTAACGTGCGCAAGCCAGCAGCAGTCTCCCCTCTCCCTCATTCCTCTTATCTAAAGCTTCCATGAGATAAAAAAAAATAAACAAATAAATAACTGAACCTCATTTACTTTAATTAAAGGTATTAATTTAAATGGAACCACAATTCAAAATCCTTTAAACGTTAATCTTTTTTCAGTTAGTAATTCTGATGCATGTATTTCCATCAGTTCAAGGAGACATTATTTTTATATCAGTCAGTAATGAACCTTATTTAAGTTAATGTGAGATATCAAATAAGTTTGTTTGATAGCTTTATGAAAATGTTTGAGAGGCTTGACAATAGTTTTTTAGTGGAAAAAATAAATATCTGTTCAGTTAAAGAGTCCAAACTATTTTTGATTTTGTTCATAGTAATAATGTAATGATCTTAGGTATATGTGTGTGTTATCGGTTATCGGTATCGGGCTTTAGGAGCTGAAAGTTATCGGGTATCGGTTATCGTGCATCCCTATCTGGACCGGATATCAGTATTTCATCAGTCTCCTCTGATGATTAGTTCTGAAACAGAGCAATATCTCTTCCACAAACACAGGAAGTGTCTTTTAATCTAGTTTCTTTAAGGATGAAGAGCTCAGTTAATAACCGTCGCAGCTGAAGCACATCAATCACATGTTTGCTTCGTTAAATCCATTTCTGTTGACCAGGCGGCGGCTCCGACCGGGAATATTCATGCACGGTCTTGCGCGCAGCCGCGGCAGCAACCCGCAGTTGTTCATTGTGAATGTAAATGTGATGTGGAAGCGGGAACGCGTGGGCGGCTTTAGCTTCCAGCTAAGACCCTGAGAGAGAGACGGAGTTAAAAGAGTGGGAGGCAGGGCCGGAGACACACATGAGTAAGAGGCTGGTTGGACATCAAATAAATAAAAGAAGGAGAAGAAGCGATGTGTATGGAGGGAGGGGGGGTGTAGGAGTAGCAGGGACAGAGTGAAGACAGGATGACAGCTGGATGAGGAAAAATAGCAGCGGAGAGAAATGGAGGAGAGGAAATGCATCTGGGGGAGTGGGAGGGAGAGTGGGAGGACGGGGGGGGGGGGGCACCAGAGCCAGAGATGGAGGCTGGAGAGGGAGTGGGTGTCTTTAATAGCGCTGAAACGCTCAGAGCTTTTTCTTTTCTCCATGTTTGCCTTCGCTGTTCCAGAAGCTGCTCAGCTCCGTTTGGCTCTGATCCATGAACTCCGACTACAAAAGCAACCCGGTCTCTCCTGCGTTCACAGCTGAATGCACAGCGCCACATCATTACCAGACTGATGCGTAAATGCTGTAATCAGGGGCGAAAATCCCATTTCATTTGGGGGGGGGGACAATAAACAGTAAAATTTCAGAGTAATTCCTGGGGGGGTGGGGGGGGGGCATGAAAAAAAAAGCTCTCCCTCTCTCTCTCTCCTGCTCCTTTGGAACTTGCCTTGCAGGGTTGAGCCCACAGCCTGTTGAATGTTCGAAAAAGTAATAATAGTAGTTCTAGCATTGTTGTGTATCAGTGCATATTCTACCTGTATACAGGTTTTTCAATGTTCAAACTGAAAAATCAACAATGCTATTCGGTGGTATTATTACATTGTAGTGTTGTAATTTTTCGCAAACAAAATACAACAACATATTACAACTACGCCATTAAATATGGCAACTTAAAAATGCAAAAATAAAATACAATTAAAAATCCCTTCTATATTTAAATGACACTCGCTGACACACGGAGCTGCTGGTAGCCCCGCCCATTAGAAACAGCATGTGGACTAAACCACTTTGAGAAATACGGGGGGTCGCAATGTTTCAACAATTTAAAAAAAAAAAGGTTTTTAGGTTTGTAATTTGCAGCGGTTGTGTTGTACTTTTATTGAACATGACTATATTATTATTCAATTGTTTTTGTGTGCTTACAATGATTTTCTGCGGGGGACAACTTTATGGAAGGGGGGGGACATGTCCCCTGTGTCCCCCCCCGGGATTTCCGCCTATGGCTGTAATTAAAGGTAGGGTGGGATATTTTTTTGCAGCATTTTTTTACAATATTGCCTGAAAACCTTCCCATTGCACCCACTGAAATAGAAACGTTCTGGTCCGGTCTAGAGGGTTTAATCAGAGGAAAACTCTGACCAATCAATGTACTGATCATCTTCACATTTATTGGCTGCATAATACGTCCATCAAATATCATCAGGTGAGCGGACGCAGCGTTGCCATTTGAAAGCTAGAAATCAAGTCAGCTCACACAGATCATTTCGTAGCAACAATGGCAGAGAAGAAGACGTCAACCGGCAGCAAAGTCAGAGAAAACTGTTGTTGGAAAAGTAACAGCCATGTGGAAGCTAACCGAAGCTAAACGAAGCTAACCGAAGAACCAAACAGAACAAGAGTGGTTATCGGTACGGCTTTCCAGCGCTGGCGCCAGCTAAAAAATGAAAAGGGGCTCCAGACTGACGCCAAGGTGGCCCAGTTTCTACTGGATAGGTAAGATGATGCCGTTCTGATTATATAATATTTCAACATACTGATGAGTATTGTAGGTCTATTCACCCAGTCAGTGAGAAAATAAAAGATGATGACAAAATTATTGTCCATCGAGTGACATGACGAACATATTCCAGCATGTTCGGCTAAGCTACCAACTCTGTCAGCTAGGCTACAGTACTATGTGTGACAGCGTTAGCTAGGCTGTTGTTATCCTTGATTGTAGCTTTCCCAATATCGTTGAATGCTATACCTTTTGTTAACTATAAGCTTCATGCACAAACCAATAAATGCTGCTTATTGATTTTGTTTTTAGTTATGACGCTGGAATGGCACATAGTTCTACGAAGCTACTTGTTGTTGGCAAATCAACCCGACCGCTAGCGAATGCTTGTGAACTTCAGTGACTGCTCGAGACAGTGTGCGCGTTCATGTAGTCATGAATCGTGTGAAGGTGTGGTTTCGAGGGGTGGGCTGAAGAGGAGGAGGCGGAGCCTTTGGGAGGAGGGAGGGAGTGTATATTTTCAAAATCCCACTTGAGTTGGTTTGCTGGAACCGTTTTTTTCAAACATATCCCTCCAAACCTTTAAGAGCTGTGCTCATGAAGCATGGCTGTGGGCGTTCAGGGTTTCATTCCCAACAGCAGCAGGGCATAAAATCGCGACTAACTGGTCACCAAATGCGACCAATATTTTACCATTTCGACTGTTTTTTTCTGTCTTGTCGTCAGTGGCGAGGGCCACAAAATCCACCATCAACTTAGGAAAAAACATAATTTTTTTCCATGACTTTTGCACATTTGTCATGTGTCACCAAGGCAAACACATCTAAATAATTTAGAAACAATGTTTATTTGGCGAATCGCATCACATCAAAATGCGCTTTCATGTGTTACTGTACATCCTCTGGTCTCTGAACCGTAGTAGAGAAACCGCCGTACTGTGCTATTCCAGGCTCGTGACAAGCGGCTAACACGCCAGTGAAAACGAAAGAAAAAGTCTAGTTTTCTCTGCTCTGAACGGCACTTTATTCAGGAACTGACAACGTTACACAGTCTGTATTTTTCAGCTCCTGTCAGTCAACGGAGGATACAAATCCATAACACTCGGCCGCTGCTCATGCTCACTTCACTTGCTCCATTCAGCCCGCACCTCACAAACTACATTACCCATCAGGCTACTCTTCTTAAAGGGCCAGGCTGGCTTACAACGCATGCTTGTAAACGCTTCTGAAATGTAGTGATAGTGGGCGATAATAGGGTTTTTTTATACGCGATCGGTCAAAACTTTTCTATCACCATATATACATCATATAGGTAGACCCACAAGCTATTCTAGATCATATTGATATTGATTTAAAAAACCCATTTAAAATAAAACAATAGTGAACTGATGAAATTTCCTATTGAAATTCTGTCTATGACCCTCCCCCTCCCCCCATCATACTGACAACTAACTGCAGTGCTAAATTGTTTAATTTGTTGTGGGATTTTCTTCTGAAACCGACACACTTTCCTTTCGGTTGTTGCCATCAAAATACAAAGAGTTGAGACCCATTAAGGCGACAGGGGATGGAAATTACCTGTACAACTCTGTTTCCCTCGTTCTGAAAGGTGATACATGAGATGATTTTATCTTATGTTTAATATAATGGAAAAAATAGCTGAATTAGCTGGGTTTTTTTGTCTATTTCACAGAAACGTACACACAGAGGTAAAACAAACAGAACAATATACATGATATAACTCACATGCAGCATAGAACAAGTAACTTTCTACATTTGCTTTTTATAAATGATAATTCCAAATTGTTTTTGCATTGTTGCTAGGTGATCTGAGTTCATATTTTGGCTGTTGAAAATTCAAATGTAGTATTGACAGTAGAAGTAAGTCTGTTTCGAGTCTGTGTAACATGCTGGGAGTCTAAAATGTCAAACCACTGTGGGACTTCATGTTGGCAGAAAAAGCTACTGCATGACTGTTAAACAGACTTCCAAACTTGTAGCTTGTTTCATGCAGATTCCAGTTTTTCTCCAGGAAGCTTAGATCTTCTGGCAGATATAGTGAGGTGGTGCAGATGTTTCAGAATATCACACCAGTACAATAGTGATTCCCTTATGGATTTACTGAGGATGTGCTGGAGAAATGTCTACTACAGATGCTAGAGGCCATTGAAGCCACTGAGCGTCCATGACGATGTCAGCAGTCTACGGGGGCGTATGGGGCGACGAAAAACACTGCTAGCTGGCTATCAACTTCAAAAACCTGGTAGCCAGGGGCTACTGGGTAAAAACCCTAATTTTATGCCCTGAGCAGCCATCCTCAGTTTTATCATTTTCAGAGCAGCTTTCATCTGGACGGCTCCTGGTCAGCTCTGGAAACTCTACCACTGCTCAAACCTGAGAACAGGAAAGACCTGAAGACCTCTACACATCGTGCAGCAGCTGGAAGACCGTTCTGTCTCCTGAACAAAAGCTGTAAATGTGTTACCATATTTTCTGAACTATAAAGCACACCTGAATATAAGCCGCACCCATTACAATATAAACAAAATATATATTTTGTCACATATAAGCCACCGGACTATAAGCTGCCGGTATCCAGGCTGAGAAATAAGATATTTACATGGAAAGATTTTGTACCATCAGTGTTTATTCACATACCTGAACTGACCTGCTGGCTCCACGCTGCGTCCGGTCCGCATCTACTATTAAAACCTTACCTCTGCAGCGGGTCCACTCAGAACCCTGAAATCCACTGGGGAACCAACAAACTGACTGGACCAACTGATAAATCCAGGTGTGTCTGAGTAGCTACAATGGTCAGACACACCTGGATTAATCAGTTTGTCCAATAATAATAGGTATTGATGCTCACAAAATGAATGTAGAGTAGCACAGCCAACATAGGCTACTGAACAAAAACAGAATAGCCTTTAACTACTTGGTTTGTTTTTTGGTTTTGCACTTCCTGCTAGAGCGCCCCCTGAGGGCTGAAGAAAAATTCATAGAAAAGCTGCATCTCTGTATAAGCCTCATGGTTTAAAGCAAAGGACAAAAGTAGCGGCTTATAGTCCGAAAAATACGGTGGTTTAAATGACCCACGTGATCCCTAGTTGGGACCGCCCACACCTCACACCTGTGCTGATGGAGATACTCAGCTTTCTGTTTCACTGTCACCTGGGGAAACTACAGGAATGGTGATCCAGATGTCCAGACGAGGACACCAGGCTGAAAAGATCAGAGGATGCCTTGCCACCACCGCTGACCTGCGGCCGCCTGTTGGAGGCGATAGCCACAAATAAACCTGCAGACTGCTACATCAGTGACTGACAGGCCGGCCCCGCCCACCTATAACACCCCCAACAAACTTTTAAACATGCCAATGTGTCCCAAACAAACCAAACGCCAAATAAACCTCTAAAAAAGCACCGAGAGACAACCTCTCCAGCGTTAAGCGTTGCTTTTTGATGAAGTTCATCGTTGGGATCAACTCCGGTCGTCTTTAGTTTTGCTAGTTTTAGACTTCCCATGATACAGCAGCTGTCCACCCTCACTGAGCCTGATTCTGCTGAGGGTCTTTATTCGTTTAAAGGGGGTTTGTCCTTTAAACACTGTCCCCCGCTGCCATGGCCACGCTCAGGATGGGGGATTAGATTAAATCTGCTGGCTTCCTTGGATGGGCTACATTAATTACTTACATGATATAAATTAATACACTTGGACTGAACTGTATTATAGATGTATTTCACTGAACTGGGTAAACTGAGAATTTTTCCTTCTCTCTGTAAAGTGCCCTAAAGATAGAGTCCTAACCTGGCCAGCTATGCCCATTCGCTTCGTGAAAATCCAGTCTTGTGAAACGGACCAGGTACCGTTCCCATTCAAGGCACCGGTACTGAACCAACTGCAACAAGACGGGGGCGGAGCTTATGCAATGACTCACGCAGGAGCATCCATGAGCCACGATTAAAAACCGACTGCGGCTTCAGAGCTGCTCAAAGCAGCGTCTTCGGTTGACGCTAGGCTCCGCCTACATCACCTTCAGCCTGACTGGCTGCATGTCCATCCAGAGGTGTCCAGAGAGAGTCTCTGTTGCATCTGTTGGTAGCACCTCCTGGAAATCAAAGTCCGGTCCAGAGGAAGCAGACTAACTCTCTGAATCGAAGAGGAAAATTACTAAGATCGCAGGCCGGCGATCAAGACTTCCCATGATGCAGCAGCTTAAGGGACAGAAACAATATTTTTAAGAGGTTGTTAGTGACTTGAGTGGATCGACGGCGCCGTTGGGCTGCTGCAGCCGTCACCGATGTCCTGTTGTGGTTATCCGAGGAGCTTCATCTGAGGAGCTTCATCTGAGGAGCTTCATCCAGAGCCGTGAATCTCTGACTCCTCCTCCTTTCACCTCAGTGGGACGTGGAGGCGTCTTTCTGCAGCTCTACAAACACCTACTGCAACTTTAACTCAAAGAAATGAAAAGTCTAATATTGGCTTCGGCCTGTTTTTGTTGTTTTTTGTTTTGTTTTCAGGAGATAGTTGATCCTTTGAGCAAAGGCAGTAGACTAAAGGCTGATCTCACAAACCTGAATAATTCCTGTAACATCGTTATCTGCTGTGTCTGCTCCTCCCACCGTGACCACCGGTCTGCGTTTGAGCTTTCAGCCGGGACAAACACCGATTTAACTCTTTTACTCTTGTGCTATTTGTTGCCGTGCTTTTGCTCGACGGTGACGCAGCGTGATGGAAACAGCAGGCGGGAAGGAGAGGACTGTTTGTGCTTGAGGACAAATCCAACAGAAAGTGATGTCATCATGCAAACAGAGAGAAGATTACGGTTCATTTGAAGTGCACACAGAAGCAGATTTCTATTCTGCATCACATTTTAAAGTCATTTGATGGACTGATCTCCAAAATTAGACAAGAGGCAAAGATGAAACATCCACTCAGCAGATGTGACTACAGGAAAGAGAGAAACACTCAACCATCACTGTCTCAGGTCTTTTAGAGCAGCCTTTCTTAACCGGGGTGTCGTCAAAAAAATGACCTATTCTGACATTTCATATACAGTGGTACCTCTACTTAAGAACGTTTCTACATATGAAATTTTCAGGTTACGAAACGCCTCAAAGGGAAAATATTGCCTCTAGTTACAAAAGAAATTTCAGGATACGAAAGTCATAAATACAGTAGCGCTGCTACTCGCAGCTCCCAGAGTTTACTGAACATAAACATAGCTGTCGGCTCTGTATCTCGGTTTGAAAGCGGTGCGTCCGAGCTGCTCTGCCATTGGCTATCGCTTAGCATCTTCCTGGCATCCCATTGGCTAGGAGGGCCCTTGTCTGTATGAGCGTAACCCAGCAACCAGGTAAACAAACAATTTTTACCTCCGCCAAGGAGGTTATGTTTATGTTTAGGTTATGTTTTTACGTTTATCTGTCTGTCTGTGTTCAAGATAACTCTAAAAGTTATGGATGGATTTTGATGAAATTTTCAGGAGTTGTCAGAAATGTGAAAAGGAAGAACTGATTTCATTTTGGGTGTGATCCGGAAGAAATCCTGGATTCTGGATCACTTTCAAATTTTCGATAATTGTTGTGTTTAGTGGAGGTCTGCGCTCTCTGAGTGCTTTTCTAGTTCTAACATATATTTCTTACAGGTTTTCATGTCATTTCATGTATTGTTTATAATTTATAAAAATAATAATGTTTGAATTTTGGGGGGTTTGGAACGGATTAGGGCATTTACATGGAAAACATGTCTCTACTTAAGAAATTTTCAGGTTACGAAACTACTTCCAGAACCAATTAATTTCATAAGTAGAGGTAGAACCATATAAATATATGAATGCATACATAAATACATACTTTTGCCTATGAATGCATAAATAAATAAGTAAATAAGATACATAATTGGACATGAAATGAATAATAAAAATATGTCTCACATGCCCATTTCCCAATGTTAACAACGTCAGTACAGGGTCAGCATAAGGTCAACGTGACTGCCCAGTTAGCTTACGTTCTAATATCATTTAACCGCTGGAATTTTATTTCACAGATAGCAAAGAGAACTTTTTAGCAGCATCATGGATGGTTTTCTAAAAAGAAAAGCCCCACAGGAACAGAACATCACAGAGGAGCCGACTTCTTCATCAAGCCTTCATCCACCAGCTCTGAATCTGCTCCATAGGTACCAAAGGTAGCTGCTAGCGATAAGGCTAAAAAGAGGCAATACAAGGATGATGGATGGAAGCAAGCACATCACGGATAAAAAGAAGCTTTCCTGCTGAGGCCTACTCTGGTGCAGTTATCCTGTTCAAGTTATTGAAACAAAATAAACGGGACGTATGCATTTACAGTCGGAGCGATGCAGTGTGGCTTTGGATTATATTTTACTCTGGGGTGTCGTGAGCTTTTATACACTTTTGAAAGGTGTCGGCTGTTTAGAAGAACTCTTCTGTAGGTTTCAGGACATGAGAAACAACGCTGCTCAGTTTTGTGACCTGAACTCTCAGAAATATGGATTTAGGGGCAACAAAGGTCAAATAGAAAGATGAACATGTCCTACCTAGGTCTGGTGGGGCTCTTGTAAAGACTCCTGGGTCACAGTGGGGGGGGGGGGGCTCCACGGCCCCCTTTATCCCAAAATCCACCAGGTCTCTGCAGCCCTGTCGGCTGCCTTAGATTCCGTCAAGCATCACCACTCGGTCTGAATTTATACTCCAAAAGCACACAGTGATGTTGACGTCTATAAATAACTGATCTGTGATCAGCATCAGCACCGGTCCACCAGTGCTGTGACACGCAGGCATCTGTTCTCCCGTCTGACGAGCATCCTCTATGAGGGGATATAAGGCTGTGGAAAAGTTCCAGATGGAGAAGTATTGCTTAAAAAGTCAGCTGAGAAAAAAAGAAAAATCATCGAGAGGACTCAAACTAACGAAAAGCGAAGTGAAATCGATTCCTCCACCAAAACTCAGAGCAGAAAACACTTGTATGAACCATTTCAAGGACAAGCATTTAAATGAAAGAGGCCACCAATGAAATCATAGATCTTCAAAGGTACTTGAATGAGCTCGTACGAGAATAGAAAAGGATTAATGTGATCTTCTAAAGAAATGTAGGCACAACGCTCTACAAACATCACATAGAATAACGAGCCACGAATATTCCAAAGTTGTAGCAAAGCGCAGTAATATTCATCTGTTGAAAGGACGTCCTGTCAGACCGTGAAGGTAAATTCCCAGCTGCAGGCCTTTACTCCTCCAAAGTGCTGAATTCACTTCTAATGTGACCCGAAAGTGCCAGACTGAAGAGAGCGCGGGTGGCAGTTATTAAGTGGGCCGCTCTTCCTTATTTCATCTCCAGATTAATTAATCAGAGGTAAGATGACAGAGAAACAAACAGTCCCAAAGCCAGCTGAGCGTTATAATTTCACAGAGAGAGCCGTTTATCCTCCCCCCGCACCCCCCTAGCAGCAGCGCTCTGCTTCTGTAGCACCGACGGCAGCGGCAGCTCAGCGGCGGCCAGTCCGGATGAGAGCTCCTCCTCCCCGGCCTCGTCACGTCCTCTCTCCCCGGTGCGCTCCGGCCCGACGCTGCGCTCGCGATCCCGGTGTCCGATGGAAGGTCCGCCGCGGCCAGTTCCGCTCATCTTTCACTGCGTTCCCGCCTCCTGCATGTCAAACATGAACGTGTCAAAGAGGGGGGGGGGCGGGTTGGAAGGTGGACCGGATCTCTGGCGGGTGTCTGTCTGTCCGTCATCAGAAGCGGGGAAGGCACGCGGAGCGGACCGGAGCAGCGCGTCCGAGGGCGCGCGGCCATGCGTGTGCGCACTTCCGAGTCATGTGCGCGATGCGCAGTAGGTTTTTGTCCCTACTTGTGCCAAAGGCTGAGCGCGCGACCGCCGAGCCGGTGCAACAAATAAAAATAAGGATAACTTCAACTTCTGGAGCGAGAACGAGCCCGTTACCGGGAAAAACCGATGTAAATGATGAAGGAACAGCTGTGCGCCCAACTGAAGCTGAAGCACGAGGCTGGGGGGGGGGGGGGGGGGGGGGGGGGGATGAGGCGGCGGCGATGGCAACTTAGTCCCTCATCTTCCTCCAACCAAACGGCGGCTCATCCTCAAGTAATCCGCCAGGCACGAGCGGCGCGGGTAGAGCGGACGCAGATGATCCCGCTCAGGTGGACGGCGGGACGGCTCGGGGGGGGGGGGGCGGCAGCGTCTCTCCTCGCTGCTCTCTGAGTGTCTCCGGCAGCAGAGGCGGAGAGGGAGAGGATGAGCGGGGGATGCTCGGGAGGGGTCACCTAACTGCTCCTCCTCCCTTCCTCCCCTCACCTGCCCTCTCAGTCATTTTCAGTCGCCCCCCCGCCCCCTTCTGCTGCGCGCGTGAAAAATAGTGTCAAGTTTAGAGGCGCGGGCGAGTGCGTGGGAAGCACGCGAGCGCGCTATTATCTACATGCACGTGCCACCTCTGCAGCTCTTCCTGGTAATTTTGGACAAATAACCTCCATTCAGAGTTTAAATGACGTCACGCAGCTCCGCTCCTGACTTCACTTCTTGACTTCCTGTGACCGATTTTTGCATCTCGATCTTAATGACATCATGAGAAACAATCAGCGCCTGCAGAGGGCTGAGAGATGTCTTAGAGACGTTGCCATGACAACCATGCATGGGTATAAAGCAACTTTTTAAAATTGTCATCTGATTATGACACTGCTGCAGCCGCGGAGTGGATCTGTTGTTCTGATGGCTTCAGGTGTTGGAAACACGTCCTCAGTCCTGCAGCGTCCTGAGAAGCGCATAGACGACTGGGTCACCCACCTCTCTAATATCACTGCTGACCTCTTTCCCTTAATTCACTGTATTTACAGAGGCCGACACACCTGTCTGCAGGAGCCAAGACTGACAACAATCAGAATATTCTTTTAATTATGATTTTTAGACTAAACAAAAGCAGGATTAAAAGACAGTGTACTAACTTTTTTTGTTTTTTACAAGGATGTATCGCTGCATAGTTTTATGACAAAGAGATGATTTCTGAAGCTAAAACAAGTCTCTGCAGCGGCTGAGAGGAGGAGCTTGTTGTTTAAGCTCCACCTCATCTTTAGGGTTAGGGAAGGACCTTAGGAAACGGCCTCAGGGGAGGACTTTAGGAAAGGACTTTAAGAAAAGAATTTAGGAAAGGACCATAGGAGAGGACTTTAGGAAAGGACTTTAGGAAAGGACTTTAAGAAAAGACCTTAGGAAAGGACCTTAGGAGAGGACCTTAGGTAAGGACCTTAGGAAACGGCCTTAGGGGAGGACTTTAGGAAAGGACCTTAGGAAAGGATTTTAGGAGAGGACCTTAGGAAAGGACCTTAGTTAAAGACCTTAGGGAAGGAACGCTGTAATGCTTTGTGAAAGCTCATGCTGGGGGGGTGGGGGTGGGGTACTGCAGCTTCATAACTGGAGAGTGGAGGTGGGTCACCGGTTCATCTTTACATTCACTGTTAAATAAAACCCCAAAAGCATCTTGATGACTTTAACTACATAGATTCATGCTTGTCCTCCACTTCTGCTTCCTTTCTCCCTGTCTTCCTTTCCTCCTTCCTCTGTAGGCCTCTCCTCTCTGAGCGGTCTCTCTATCTGCTCTATAATTATTTCCATGGTTACCATTAAAGATGGCAAGCTAAGCCTGATGCGCTACGTGGTAGTGATCTCCTCTCCTCCTCCCTCTGTCCTGTCCTCTCATCTGTCGCTTCTTCCTCTGTTTCTTGTGCTGTGTTTCTATGTGAGTTTCCGCGGCCTCTTTTATCTGCTTATTTCCAACACTTCTATCGCGAAACGTGCGATCTGCTTAAAACCAACCTTAAATTTGGAAGCGTATAAAACAAATAATGAAATCCACGAAGAAGCAAATCACAGTCAACTCGTCCATAAGGCCTCAATCAGATGACGTTGTAGTTT
This sequence comes from Hirundichthys speculiger, assembly GCA_018398805.1. Taxonomy (NCBI): domain Eukaryota; kingdom Metazoa; phylum Chordata; class Actinopteri; order Beloniformes; family Exocoetidae; genus Hirundichthys; species Hirundichthys speculiger. The sequence goes on from JAGFBZ010000148.1 coordinate 394,665, forward strand.
CAGACGAGAACCTGCAGCTGCAGGATCCAACCACTGATTCCTCCTTTCATTCTTTTACCGGCTCCGTCTGTTTCAGGGTTGCGGAGGCTCCTCCTCCTCTCTAATTATTATAAACTTGTTCTGGAGCAACAAAGAGAGTAAAAACCTCTCCACAGGTTAGTGACAGACTGCAGATATCAGCCCTCGTCTCCCGTTAACGTTCACGCATCTCCAGGTTCCTGCAGGTGAGCTGAAACACATAAACGTGTGAAACCGGCCTCAGGACTGAGGAGAAGAAGACTGCAGGCGCTGAAAACACAAACAGCGAAGAATGAATCTGTGAAAACGGCCGTGAATCATCAATAAAACCGGAGAGGAGCCACAAAGCACCGCAGCTGTGTGATAAATGAACCCAGAATAAAAGTGGCTGCAGATAAATGGAGATGATGCATTGATCTTTAGGGACGAACAGTTTTCCTCACGTAGTCTCCAAATCATCGATGAGAAGATTAAGAGTGTAAATAAAAAACGACCGTCGGAAGGTGTTTAACTCATCTTGGTGGAAGCAGGTAACAACATCTGTCTCCGGCAGCTCTGACACGCGCTCAGCGCCAGGTGATCATGTGACCCAGAGACGCTTCAGAGCCGGGAGCCCTGACCCCCGAAGGTCAGATGCAAATGTTTTCCTGCACATCTTTGATTTTGATTTGTGTATCTTTGTTTCAATTCATTTGAGATTTAATTGAAACTCTAATTACAGCATCTTGTGTCTTTTGCACTGCAGTTTTTTATGGGTTTTGTGTTGAGAATCAGCCGTTTATTCCATTTAACCTGCTCTTCACATTAAAGCAGTAGTACAGACATCACGATATGGAACATCTGATATCTGGATTAGTGACCAACTATCACAATTTACGATATTATCGCGGTACAGTGATCCCTCGCCAATTTGTGCTTTAAGTTCCGCAGTTTTAGTTATTTGTAAATTTTTTTCAGAAATATAAAAATTGCGGAAACACCACAGGATGTTGTGCGCGTTCTCTCGCAGTGAAGAAATGTTGTGAGCCAGCCTGGCCCCTTTAAGAAGGTGGCCTTATGGGTAATGGTGTGGCCTTATGGGTAATGGTGTGGCCTTGTGGGTAATGGTGTGGCCTTTTGGGTAATGTAGTTTGTGTGTCGTGGAACAGCAGAATGAAAACGAGGTTAGATGAAAGAGCGGTTTGTTTACTACGGTTCAGAGACCAGAGGCTGTGAAGGAAACAGAAAGACCATAGTTAACCCTTTGTCTTGTTTCACTGCAGTGTCTTGCTACTTTTTTGCATTTTTTAAACATATTTTAAACACATTATTTAGACTCGAGGGGCTCCGGCTCCAGTTCGCGGATTTTGATACTTGTGTGTGTGTGTGTGTGTGTGTGTGTGTGTGTGCGTGTGTGTGTGTGGGGGGGGGGCTGTCCCCATTAACTGCGAAAAATAAGGGATCACTGTATTCTTAATCCCTGTACAAATGTCCAAAAACACATACATTAAAATAATTTCACTAAATCTTGTGATTTTCTTGTCAAACTAGAAAACATTAGAAGCCAAAATCTGATCAAAATGAAATTTCTCATTAAAAGGGCAAACAACTGGCACAGAAAGAGGTTTTATTCTAAATGAACAAATAATTTACAGGAACAAAGCTGATTTGTCTGGTGCAAGTTTAAACAACCATAGTAGGTTAAAATATGCATTTAAAGTCTTACTGCCTTTCGCAGCAGCTTCTTTCTTTCTTGCTCTGCAGACAGGATGATTGTCCTCCACCAGTTGTCCCTCTGCTTTCTTAAAATAAACCTAAAGATGTCCAGATCTTGGATTTCTTGGAAAGGAAAGGATCTTGGAAAGGACCGAAGTAGAGCTGCAACACAAGAAAAACCAGCCTGTGACAGCCAGGTTTCTGAAGAGATGAAGACGGAGAGCTGGGAGGCGGCCAAGTGTTGCGCTGCTGCTGAGAAAGTCCTGCACTCTGACGGGATGATGGACGGCTGGACAGGGAGGACAGGACTGGACACGTCCTCTCTGGGCTTCCAGCCAAATCATAGTGACAGCCAGGCCGGCGTGAAATGAGCCGCCAGGTGCGCAGAGGTGTCTCTCCTCCCGCTCACCTCGGCTTCACCTGCTCGTGTCCTGATCAACTTTGCAGCAAACTGAGGAGGACGTTGCTTCTCATTAAACACCTGCTTTAAGACATAAAACAGCCGAGGACGAACCGATGTATTCATTCAGATTCGTTCCAGAACCCTCTTTATGGTGACGAAAGGCTGCTTCTGATGCAGAACTTCATACTGATGTTAAATCAACATTAAATCAAGACTGAAGCTTTTGCAGGACTCTAAGTCACATGTGTCCCCACACAAGGCCCGCGGGCCAAATGTGGCCTGCCACGTCATTTTATGTGGTCCTCTAGAGGTTCTGCATTATTGGCTTAGATTTTAAACTGATATTTTAAGACTTAAAATAAGCTTACGCTGCTTTAAAACGGATACTGACAATAAACTGCATCTCCCATAATACATTTCGTCATTACCCACAAGATAATATTATATAACCATGAGCAAGACGTCAAGATGATTTTCAGAACTGACAAACTTAAGAAAAACGAATGCAAGTTTGTACCTCAAGGTGAAGAAACAGTAGGCGTGTATTTTGTGTTATGAGGCGGAGTCAGTCGTGAAAGAGTTTAATCTCCATTGCCGTTTTGACAACAAACACGGAGCTAAGTATGCTAAATTTAGCTTCCGCTTCTAACCATCACCTGTGCGAGAGCAGGTTTACAACCACCAACCCTGAGTTTAATAAAATAATGAGTTAAAGACACTTGAATACATAATAAATACAGAAAGCGTTGAATGATGATCCTGAGTTAGCAGAAGCTAAACCAGCCAAGCTAAAAACAGCTTACTGGTGGGCGTGGCCAGCGCTGCCGCTCTTTTATAGCGATGTGATGTTTCAGGAGGAACCGTTGCGGGTTCAGACGTTCCAGCAGCAGATAGAGGAGGTCGGTCTGGAGGCATCAATCACAGCAGCACCAGAACTGGTCGTGAGCTTCAGCATGTAACGATCCATTGATCTGCATCGATACATTGATTAAAGACTTCACATACTGGTTATTTATTTATTTATGTATGTGTTTTTTAAAGGTGAGTGTCTCTTCTACAGGCCATTACGCCACGAATAGTAACAAAAAAGATCTTTGAAGCTTGAACCTTCATTTAATGTTGAATGATCCGATAACCCTAACCAGACCCCAGGAACGATGCAGACCAAGTCTACCACAGCAGACCAGATCTACCACAGCAGACCAGACCCCAGGTACGACGCAGACCAGGTTTACCACCGCAGACCAGGTCTACCACCGCAGACCAGACCCCAGGTACGACGCAGACCAGGTTTACCACCGCAGACCAGGTCTACCCCCGCACACCAGACCCCAGGTAAAACACAGACCAGGTCTACTACCGCAGACCAGATCTACCACAGCAGACCAGATCTACCACTGCAGACCAGGTCTACCAACACAGACCAGACCCCAGGTACGACACAGACCAGGTCTACTACCGAAGACCAGATCTACCACAGCAGACCAGATCTACCACAGCAGACCAGACCCCAGGTACGACGCAGACCAGGTTTACCACCGCAGACCAGGTCTACCACCGCAGACCAGACCCCAGGTACGACGCAGACCAGGTTTACCACCGCAGACAAGGTCTACCACCGCAGACCAGACCCCAGGTACGACACAGACCAGGTCTACTACCGCAGACCAGATCTACCTTGCAGACCAGGTCTACCACTGCAGACCAGACCACAGGTACGACACAGACCAGGTCTACTACTGCAGACCAGATCTACCACTGCAGACCAGACCCCAGGTACGACACAGACCAGGTTTACACCCGCAGACCAGGTCTACCACCTCAGACCAGACCCCAGGTACGACACAGACCAGGTCCGCAGACCAGACCCCAGGTACGACGTAGACCAGGTCTACCACAGCAGTCCAGACCCCAGCTACGACACAGACCAGGTCTACTACCGCAGACCACGTCTACAGGAGCAGACCAGATCTTCCACAGCAGACCAGACTCCAAGTACGACACAGACCAGGTTTACCACAGCAGACCAGGTCAACCACAGCAGACCAGACCCCAGGTACGACACAGACCAGGTCTACTACCGCAGACCAGGTCTACCAGAGCAGACCAGGTCTTCCACAGCAGACCAGACCCCAAGTACAACGCAGACCAGGTCTTCCAGAACAGACCAGACCCCAGGTACGACACACACCAGGTCTACTACCGCACACCAGGTCTACCACAGCAGACCAGACCCCAGGTAAGACACAGACCAGGTCTACTACCGCAGACCAGGTCTACCACAGCAGACCAGGTGTACCACCGCAGACCAGGTCTACCACCGCAGACCAAACCCCAGGTACGACACTGACCAGGTCTACCACAGCAGACCAGATCTACCACAGTAGACCAGCCCCCAGGTACAACACAGACCAGGTCTACCACAGCAGACCAGATCTACCAGAGCATACCAGACCCCAGGTACGACACAGACCAGGTCCACCACCGCAGACCAGACCCCAGGTACAACACAGACCAGGTCTACCACAGCAGACCAGCTCTACCACCACAAACCAGACCCCAGGTACAACACAGACCAGGTCTACCACAGCAGACCAGCTCTACCACCGCAAACCAGACCCCAGGTACAACACAGACCAGGTCTACCACAGCAGACCAGATCTACCACAGTAGACCAGACCCCAGGTACAACACAAACCAGATCTACCACAGCAGACCATGCCCCAAGTACAACACAGACCAGTTCTACCACAGCAGACAAGACCCCAGGTACGACACAGACAAGGTTTACCAACGTAGACCAGGTCTATCACCGCAGACAAGGTTTACCACAGCAGACCAGGTCTTCCACAGCAGACCAGACCCCAAGTACAACGCAGACCAGGTCTTCCAGAGCAGACCAGACCCCAGGTACGACACACACCAGGTCTACTACCGCACACCAGGTCTACCACAGCAGACCAGACCCCAGGTAAGACACAGACCAGGTCTACTACCGCAGACCAGGTCTACCACAGCAGACCAGGTGTACCACCGCAGACCAGGTCTACCACCGCAGACCAAACCCCAGGTACGACACAGACCAGGTCTACCACCGCAGACCAGACCCCAGGTAAGACACAGACCAGGTCTACCACCACAGACCAGACCCCAGGTACGACGTAGACCAGGTCTACCACAGCAGACCAGATCTACCACAGTAGACCAGCCCCCAGGTACAACACAGACCAGGTCTACCACAGCAGACCAGATCTACCAGAGCAGACCAGACCCCAGGTACGACACAGACCAGGTCTACCACCGCAGACCAGACCCCAGGTACAACACAGACCAGGTCTACCACAGCAGACCAGCTCTACCACCGCAAACCAGACCCCAGGTACAACACAGACCAGGTCTACCACAGCTGACCAGCTCTACCACCGCAAACCAGACCCCAGGTACGACGTAGACCAGGTCTACCACAGCAGTCCAGACCCCAGCTACGACACAGACCAGGTCTACTACCGCAGACCACGTCTACAGGAGCAGACCAGATCTTCCACAGCAGACCAGACTCCAAGTACGACACAGACCAGGTCTTTCACAGCAAATCAGATCTACCACAGCAGACCAGACCCCAGGTATCACACAGACCAGGTTTACCACAGCAGACCAGGTCAACCACAGCAGACCAGACCCCAGGTACGACACAGACCAGGTCTACTACCGCAGACCAGGTCTACCAGAGCAGACCAGGTCTTCCACAGCAGACCAGACCCCAAGTACAACGCAGACCAGGTCTTCCAGAACAGACCAGACCCCAGGTACGACACACACCAGGTCTACTACCGCACACCAGGTCTACCACAGCAGACCAGACCCCAGGTAAGACACAGACCAGGTCTACTACCGCAGACCAGGTCTACCACAGCAGACCAGGTGTACCACCGCAGACCAGGTCTACCACCGCAGACCAAACCCCAGGTAAGACACGGACCAGGTCTACCACCACAGACCAGACCCCAGGTACGACGTAGACCAGGTCTACCACAGCAGACCAGATCTACCACAGTAGACCAGCCCCCAGGTACAACACAGACCAGGTCTACCACAGCAGACCAGATCTACCAGAGCATACCAGACCCCAGGTACGACACAGACCAGGTCTACCACCGCAGACCAGACCCCAGGTACAACACAGACCAGGTCTACCACAGCAGACCAGCTCTACCACCACAAACCAGACCCCAGGTACAACACAGACCAGGTCTACCACAGCAGACCAGCTCTACCACCGCAAACCAGACCCCAGGTACAACACAGACCAGGTCTACCACAGCAGACCAGATCTACCACAGTAGACCAGACCCCAGGTACAACACAAACCAGATCTACCACAGCAGACCATGCCCCAAGTACAACACAGACCAGTTCTACCACAGCAGACAAGACCCCAGGTACGACACAGACAAGGTTTACCAACGTAGACCAGGTCTACCACCGCAGACAAGGTTTACCACAGCAGACCAGGTCTTCCACAGCAGACCAGACCCCAAGTACAACGCAGACCAGGTCTTCCAGAGCAGACCAGACCCCAGGTACGACACACACCAGGTCTACTACCGCACACCAGGTCTACCACAGCAGACCAGACCCCAGGTAAGACACAGACCAGGTCTACTACCGCAGACCAGGTCTACCACAGCAGACCAGGTGTACCACCGCAGACCAGGTCTACCACCGCAGACCAAACCCCAGGTACGACACAGACCAGGTCTACCACCGCAGACCAGACCCCAGGTAAGACACAGACCAGGTCTACCACCACAGACCAGACCCCAGGTACGACGTAGACCAGGTCTACCACAGCAGACCAGATCTACCACAGTAGACCAGCCCCCAGGTACAACACAGACCAGGTCTACCACAGCAGACCAGATCTACCAGAGCAGACCAGACCCCAGGTACGACACAGACCAGGTCTACCACCGCAGACCAGACCCCAGGTACAACACAGACCAGGTCTACCACAGCAGACCAGCTCTACCACCGCAAACCAGACCCCAGGTACAACACAGACCAGGTCTACCACAGCTGACCAGCTCTACCACCGCAAACCAGACCCCAGGTACAACACAGACCAGGTCTACCACAGCAGACCAGATCTACCACAGTAGACCAGACCCCAGGTACAACACAGACCAGATCTACCACAGCAGACCATGCCCCAAGTACAACACAGACCAGTTCTACCACAGCAGACCAGACCCCAGGTACGACACAGACAAGGTTTACCAACGTAGACCAGGTCTACCACCGCAGACAAGGTTTACCACAGCAGACCAGGTCTATCACAGCAGACCAGGACTACCACAGCAGACCAGGTCTACCACCGCAAACCAGACCCCAGGTACGACACAGACCAGGTTTACACCCGCAGACCAGGTCTACCACCTCAGACCAGACCCCAGGTACGACACAGACCAGGTCTACCACCGCAGACCAGACCCCAGGTACGACACAGACCAGGTCTACCACCGCAGACCAGACCCCAGGTACGACATAGACCAGGTCTACCACAGCAGTCCAGACCCCAGCTATGACACAGACCAGGTCTACTACCGCAGACCACGTCTACAGGAGCAGACCAGATCTTCCACAGCAGACCAGACTCCAAGTACGACACAGACCAGGTCTTTCACAGAAAATCAGATCTACCACAGCAAACCAGACCCCAGGTATCACACAGACCAGGTTTACCACAGCAGACCAGGTCAACCACAGCAGACCAGACTCCAGGAACGACACAGACCAGGTCTACTACCGCAGACCAGGTCTACCAGAGCAGACCAGGTCTTCCACAGCAGACCAGACCCCAAGTACAACGCAGACCAGGTCTTCCAGAGCAGACCAGACCCCAGGTACGACACACACCAGGTCTACTACCGCACACCAGGTCTACCACAGCAGACCAGACCCCAGGTAAGGCACAGACCAGGTCTACTACCGCAGACCAGGTCTACCACAGCAGACCAAACCCCAGGTACGACACAGACCAGGTCTACCACAGCAGACCAGATCTACCACAGTAGACCAGCCCCCAGGTACAACACAGACCAGGTCTACCACAGCAGACCAGATCTACCAGAGCAGACCAGACCCCAGGTACGACACAGACCAGGTCTACCACCGCAGACCAGACCCCAGGTACAACACAGACCAGGTCTACCACAGCTGACCAGCTCTACCACCGCAAACCAGACCCCAGGTACAACACAGACCAGGTCTACCACAGCAGACCAGATCTACCACAGTAGACCAGACCCCAGGTACAACACAGACCAGATCTACCACAGCAGACCATGCCCCAAGTACAACACAGACCAGTTCTACCACAGCAGACCAGACCCCAGGTACGACACAGACAAGGTTTACCAACGTAGACCAGGTCTACCACCGCAGACAAGGTTTACCACAGCAGACCAGGTCTATCACAGCAGACCAGGACTACCACAGCAGACCAGGTCTACCACCGCAAACCAGACCCCAGGTACGACACAGACCAGGTTTACACCCGCAGACCAGGTCTACCACCTCAGACCAGACCCCAGGTACGACACAGACCAGGTCTACCACCGCAGACCAGACCCCAGGTACGACACAGACCAGGTCTACCACCGCAGACCAGACCCCAGGTACGACATAGACCAGGTCTACCACAGCAGTCCAGACCCCAGCTATGACACAGACCAGGTCTACTACCGCAGACCACGTCTACAGGAGCAGACCAGATCTTCCACAGCAGACCAGACTCCAAGTACGACACAGACCAGGTCTTTCACAGAAAATCAGATCTACCACAGCAAACCAGACCCCAGGTATCACACAGACCAGGTTTACCACAGCAGACCAGGTCAACCACAGCAGACCAGACTCCAGGAACGACACAGACCAGGTCTACTACCGCAGACCAGGTCTACCAGAGCAGACCAGGTCTTCCACAGCAGACCAGACCCCAAGTACAACGCAGACCAGGTCTTCCAGAGCAGACCAGACCCCAGGTACGACACACACCAGGTCTACTACCGCACACCAGGTCTACCACAGCAGACCAGACCCCAGGTAAGGCACAGACCAGGTCTACTACCGCAGACCAGGTCTACCACCGCAGACCAAACCCCAGGTACGACACAGACCAGGTCTACCACAGCAGACCAGATCTACCACAGTAGACCAGCCCCCAGGTACAACACAGACCAGGTCTACCACAGCAGACCAGATCTACCAGAGCAGACCAGACCCCAGGTACGACACAGACCAGGTCTACCACCGCAGACCAGACCCCAGGTACAACACAGACCAGGTCTACCACAGCAGACCAGCTCTACCACCGCAAACCAGACCCCAGGTACAACACAGACCAGGTCTACCACAGCAGACCAGATCTACCACAGTAGACCAGACCCCAGGTACAACACAGACCAGATCTACCACAGCAGACCATGCCCCAAGTACAACACAGACCAGTTCTACCACAGCAGACCAGACGACAGGTACGACACAGACAAGGTTTACCAACGTAGACCAGGTCTACCACCGCAGACAAGGTTTACCACAGCAGACCAGGTCTATCACAGCAGACCAGGACTACCACAGAAGACCAGGTCTACCACCGCAAACCAGACCCCAGGTACGACACAGACCATGTTTATCACCGCAGACCAGATCTACCACAGCAGACCAGACCCCAGGTACGACAGAGGTGTACCACCGCAGATCAGGTCTACAACCGCAGACCAGACCCCAGGTACGACACAGACCAGGTTTACCACAGCAGACCAGTTCTACCACAGCAGACCAGACCCCAGGTACGACACAGGTTTACCACCGCAGACCAGGTCTACCCTCGCAGACCAGACCCCAGGTACGACACAGACACAAGTTTACCACAGCAGTCCAGATCTACCACAGCAGACTAGATCCCGGGTACCACACAGGTTTACCACCGCAGACCAGGTCTACCACTGCAGACCAGGTCTACCACAGCAGACCAGACCCCAGGTACGACGCAGACCAGGTCTACCAAAGCAGACCAGGTCTATCACTGCAGACCAGACCCCAGGTAAGACACAGACCAGTTCTACCACTGCAGACCAGACCCCAGGTACAACGTAGACCAGGTTTACCACCGCAGACCAGGTCTACCACCGCAGACAAGGTCTACCACCGCAGACCAGGTCTACCACCTCAGACCAGACCCCAGGTACGATACAAACCAGGTTTACCACAGCAGACCAGATCTACCTCAGCAGACCGGACCCCAGGTATGACACAGACCATGTTTACCACAGCAGACCTGGTCTACCACAGCAGACCAGACCCCAGGTACGACACAGACCAGGTCTACTACCGCAGACCAGGTCTACCAGAATAGACCAGGTCTTCCACAGCAGACCAGACCCCAAGTACAACGCAGACCATGTCTTCCACGGCAGACCAGAACCCGGGTACGACATAGACCAGGTCTACCACCGCAGACCAGGTCTACCACCGCAGACCAGACCCCAGGTACAACACAGACCAGGTCTACCACCGCAGACCAGACCCCAGGTACGACGTAGACCAGGTTTAACACCGCAGACCAGGTCTACCACTGCAGACTAGGTCTACCACCGCAGACAAGACCCCAGGTACAACACAGACCAGATCTACCACAGCAGACCATGCCCCAAGTACAACAAAGACCAGATCTACCACAGCAGACCATGCCCCAGGTACGACGCAGACCAGGTTTACCACCACAGACAAGGTCTACCACAGAAGATCAGACCCCAGGTACAACACAGACAAGGTTTACCAACGTAGACCAGGTTTACCACTGCAGACAAGGTTTACCACAGCAGACCAGGTCTATCACAGCAGACCAGGACTACCACCGCAGACCAGGTCTACCACCGCAAACCAGACCCCAAGTACGACACAGACCAGGTTTATCACCGCAGACCAGATCTACCACAGAAGACCAGACCCCAGGTACGACAGAGGTTTACCACCGCAGATCAGGTCTACCACAGCAGACCAGAACCCAGGTACGACGCAGACCAGCTTTACCACCGCAGACCAGGTCTACCACCGCAGACGAGACCCCAGGTACGACACAGACCAGGTCTACTACAGCAGACCAGATCTACCGTGCAGACCAGGTCTACCACCGCAGACCAGACCCTAGGTACGACACAGACCAGGTCTACTACTGCAGACCAGATCTACCACTGCAGACCAGACCCCAGGTACGACACAGACCAGGTATACACCCGCAGACCAGGTCTACCACCTCAGACCAGATTCCCAGGTACGACACAGACCAGGTCTACCACCGCAGACCAGACCCCAGGTACGATACAGACCAGGTCTACCACCGCAGACCAGACCCCAGGTACGACGTAGACCAGGTCTACGACAGCAGACCAGACCCCAGCTACGACACAGACCAGGTCTACTACCGCAGACCACGTCTACAGGAGCAGACCAGATCTTCCACAGCAGACCAGACTCCAAGTACGACACAGACCAGGTCTTTCACAGCAAATCAGATCTACCACAGCAGACCAGACCCCAGGTATCACACAGACCAGGTTTACCACAGCAGACCAGGTCAACCATAGCAGACCAGACCCCAGGTACGACACAGACCAGGTCTACTACCGCAGACCAGGTCTACCAGAGCAGACCAGGTCTTCCACAGCAGACCAGACCCCAAGTACAACGCAGACCAGGTCTTCCAGAGCAGACCAGACCCCAGGTACGACACACACCAGGTCTACTACCGCACACCAGGTCTACCACAGCAGACCAGACCCCAGGTAAGACACAGACCAGGTCTACTACCGCAGACCAGGTCTACCACAGCAGACCAGGTGTACCACCGCAGACCAAGTCTACCACCGCAGACCAGACCCCAGGTACGACACAGACCAGGTCTACCACCGCAGACCAGACCCCAGGTCCAACACAGACCAGGTCTACCACCACAGACCAGACCCCAGGTACGACGTAGACCAGGTCTACCACAGCAGACCAGATCTACCACAGTAGACCAGCCCCCAGGTACAACACAGTCCAGGTCTACCACAGCAGACCAGATGTACCAGAGCAGACCAGACCCCAGGTACGACACAGACCAGGTCTACCACCGCAGACCAGACCCCAGGTACAACACAGACCAGGTCTACCACAGCAGACCAGCTCTACCACCGCAAACCAGACCCCAGGTACAACACAGACCAGGTCTACCACAGCAGACCAGATCTAACACAGTAAACCAGACCCCAGGTATAACACAGACCAGATCTACCAGAGCAGACCATGCCCCAAGTACAACACAGACCAGATTTACCACAGCAGACCAGACCCCAGGTACGACACAGACAAGGTTTACCAACGTAGACCAGGTTTACCTCTGCAGACAAGAATTACCACAGCAGACCAGGTCTATCACAGCAGACTAGGACTACCACAGCAGACCAGGTATACCACCGCAAACCAGACCCCAGGTACGACACAGACCAGGTCTACCACCGCAGACCAGACCCCAGGTGCGACACAGTCCAGGTCTACCACCGCAGACCAGACCCCAGGTACGACGTAGACCAGGTCTACCACAGCAGACCAGACCCCAGCTACGACACAGACCATGTCTACTACCGCAGACCACGTCTACAGGAGCAGACCAGATCTTCCACAGCAGACCAGACTCCAAGTACGACACAGACCAGGTCTTTCACAGCAAATCAGATCTACCACAGCAGACCAGACCTCAGGTATCACACAGACCAGGTTTACCACAGCAGACCAGGTCAACCATAGCAGACCAGACCCCAGGTACGACACAGACCAGGTCTACTACCGCAGACCAGGTCTACAAGAGCAGACCAGGTCTTCCACAGCAGACCAGACCCCAAGTACAACGCAGACCAGGTCTTCCAGAGCAGACCAGACCCCAGGTACGACACACACCAGGTCTACTACCGCACACCAGGTCTACCATAGCAGACCAGACCCCAGGTAAGACACAGACCAGGTCTACTACCGCAGACCAGGTCTACCACAGCAGACCAGGTGTACCACTGCAGACCAAGTCTACCACCGCAGACCAGACCCCAGGTACGACACAGACCAGGTCTACCACCGCAGACCAGACCCCAGGTCCAACACAGACCAGGTCTACCACCACAGACCAGACCCCAGGTACGACGTAGACCAGGTCTACCACAGCAGACCAGATCTACCACAGTAGACCAGCCCCCAGGTACAACACAGACCAGGTCTACCACAGCAGACCAGATGTACCAGAGCAGACCAGACCCCAGGTACGACACAGACCAGGTCTACCACCGCAGACCAGACCCCAGGTACAACACAGACCAGGTCTACCACAGCAGACCAGCTCTACCACCGCAAACCAGACCCCAGGTACAACATAGACCAGGTCTACCACAGCAGACCAGATCTACCACAGTAAACCAGACCCCAGGTATAAAACAGACCAGATCTACCAGAGCAGACCATGCCCCAAGTACAACACAGACCAGATCTACCACAGCAGACCAGACCACAGGTACGACACAGACAAGGTTTACCAACGTAGACGAGGTTTACCTCTGCAGACAAGGTTTACCACAGCAGACCAGGTCTATCACAGCAGACTAGGACTACCACAGCAGACCAGGTCTACCACCGCAAACCAGACCCCAGGTACGACACAGACCAGGTTTATCACCGCAGACCAGATCTACCACAGCAGACCAGACCCCAGGTACGACAATGGTTTACCACCGCAGACCAGGTCTACCACCGCAAACCAGACCCCAGGTACGACACAGACCAGGTTTACCACAGCAGACCAGTTCTACCACAGCAGACCAGACCCCAGGTACGACAATGGTTTACCACCGCAGATCAGGTCTAGCACCGCAGACCAGACCCCAGGTACGACACAGACCAGGTTTACCACAGCAGACCAGGTCTACCACCACAGACCAGACCCCAGGTACGACGTAGACCAGGTCTACCACAGCAGACCAGATCTACCACAGTAGACCAGCCCCCAGGTACAACACAGTCCAGGTCTACCACAGCAGACCAGATGTACCAGAGCAGACCAGACCCCAGGTACGACACAGACCAGGTCTACCACCGCAGACCAGACCCCAGGTACAACACAGACCAGGTCTACCACAGCAGACCAGCTCTACCACCGCAAACCAGACCCCAGGTACAACACAGACCAGGTCTACCACAGCAGACCAGATCTAACACAGTAAACCAGACCCCAGGTATAACACAGACCAGATCTACCAGAGCAGACCATGCCCCAAGTACAACACAGACCAGATTTACCACAGCAGACCAGACCCCAGGTACGACACAGACAAGGTTTACCAACGTAGACCAGGTTTACCTCTGCAGACAAGAATTACCACAGCAGACCAGGTCTATCACAGCAGACTAGGACTACCACAGCAGACCAGGTATACCACCGCAAACCAGACCCCAGGTACGACACAGACCAGGTCTACCACCGCAGACCAGACCCCAGGTGCGACACAGTCCAGGTCTACCACCGCAGACCAGACCCCAGGTACGACGTAGACCAGGTCTACCACAGCAGACCAGACCCCAGCTACGACACAGACCATGTCTACTACCGCAGACCACGTCTACAGGAGCAGACCAGATCTTCCACAGCAGACCAGACTCCAAGTACGACACAGACCAGGTCTTTCACAGCAAATCAGATCTACCACAGCAGACAGACAGACCTCAGGTATCACACAGACCAGGTTTACCACAGCAGACCAGGTCAACCATAGCAGACCAGACCCCAGGTACGACACAGACCAGGTCTACTACCGCAGACCAGGTCTACAAGAGCAGACCAGGTCTTCCACAGCAGACCAGACCCCAAGTACAACGCAGACCAGGTCTTCCAGAGCAGACCAGACCCCAGGTACGACACACACCAGGTCTACTACCGCACACCAGGTCTACCATAGCAGACCAGACCCCAGGTAAGACACAGACCAGGTCTACTACCGCAGACCAGGTCTACCACAGCAGACCAGGTGTACCACTGCAGACCAAGTCTACCACCGCAGACCAGACCCCAGGTACGACACACAGACCAGGTCTACCACCGCAGACCAGACCCCAGGTCCAACACAGACCAGGTCTACCACCACAGACCAGACCCCAGGTACGACGTAGACCAGGTCTACCACAGCAGACCAGATCTACCACAGTAGACCAGCCCCCAGGTACAACACAGACCAGGTCTACCACAGCAGACCAGATGTACCAGAGCAGACCAGACCCCAGGTACGACACAGACCAGGTCTACCACCGCAGACCAGACCCCAGGTACAACACAGACCAGGTCTACCACAGCAGACCAGCTCTACCACCGCAAACCAGACCCCAGGTACAACATAGACCAGGTCTACCACAGCAGACCAGATCTACCACAGTAAACCAGACCCCAGGTATAAAACAGACCAGATCTACCAGAGCAGACCATGCCCCAAGTACAACACAGACCAGATCTACCACAGCAGACCAGACCACAGGTACGACACAGACAAGGTTTACCAACGTAGACGAGGTTTACCTCTGCAGACAAGGTTTACCACAGCAGACCAGGTCTATCACAGCAGACTAGGACTACCACAGCAGACCAGGTCTACCACCGCAAACCAGACCCCAGGTACGACACAGACCAGGTTTATCACCGCAGACCAGATCTACCACAGCAGACCAGACCCCAGGTACGACAATGGTTTACCACCGCAGATCAGGTCTAGCACCGCAGACCAGACCCCAGGTACGACACAGACCAGGTTTACCACAGCAGACCAGTTCTACCACAGCAGACCAGACCCCAGGTACGACACAGGTTTACCACCGCAGACCAGGTCTACCCCCGCAGACCAGACCCCAGGTACGACACAGACACAAGTTTACCACAGCAGACCAGATCTACCACAGCAGATTAGACCCCGGGTACCACACAGGTTTACCACCGCAGACCAGGTCTACCACTGCAGACCAGGTCTACCACAGCAGACCAGACCCCAGGTACGACGCAGACCAGGTCTACCAAAGCAGACCAGGTCTATCACTGCAGACCAGACCCCAGGTAAGACACAGACCAGGTCTACCACTGCAGACCAGACCCCAGGTACGACGTAGACAAGGTTTATCACAGCAGACCAGGTCTACCACCGCAGACCAGGTCTACCACCGCAGACCAGACCCCAGGTCCAACACAGACCAGGTCTACCACCACAGACCAGACCCCAGGTACGACGTAGACCAGGTCTAC
>JAGFBZ010000148.1:413059-595111 GCA_018398805.1 Hirundichthys speculiger
ACAGCAGACCAGACCCCAGGTACGACACAGACCAGGTCTACCACCGCAGACCAGACCCCAGGTACGACACAGACCAGGTCTACCCGCAGACCAGCCCAGGTACACGACCAGGTCTACCACAGCAGACCAGGTACAACACAGACCAGACCAGGCAGCCCAGACCACCCCAGGTCAGACCAGTCTACACCGCAGACCAGACCACCAGGTACGACAACGACCAGGTCTACCACCGCAGACCAGACCGACCAGACTACCAGACGACCAGACCGGTACACACAGACAGGTCTACCACAGACACCCGACCGCTAACCAGACCAGACCCCAGGTAGACAGACCAGATCAGCAGACCCAGGTCTACCACCGCAGACCAGACCCCAGGTACGACACAGACCAGGTTACCACAGCAGACCAGATCCCAGGTACCACAGACCAGACACCACAGCAGGTCTACCACAGCAGGACCAGACCCCAGGTATGACACCAGACCAGGTTTACCACAGCAGACCAGGTCTACCACGCAGCAGACCCAGACCCCAGGTACGACACAGACCAGGTCTACCACCAGCAGACCAGACCCCAGACCCAGACGTACCAGACACAGGACCAGGTCTACCACCGCAGCAGACCAGACCCCAGGTACGAACCAGTAGACCAGGTCTACCACCGCAGACCAGGTCTACAGGAGCAGACCAGGTATCTTCCACAGCAGACCAGACTCCACGTACGACACAGACCAGGTCTTCCACAGCAGACCAGACCCCAGGACGACCGGTCTACACCGCAGACCAGGTACGACACAGACCAGGTCTACCACAGCAGACCAGACCCCAGGTACCACACAGACCAGGTCTACCACCGTAGACCAGACCCCCGGTACAACACAGACCAGGTCTACCACAGCAAACCAGATCTACCACAGCAGACCAGGTCTACCACCGCAGACCAGACCCCAGGTACGACACAGACCAGGTTTACCACAGCAGACCAGATCTACCACAGCAGACCATACCCCAGGTATGACACAGACCAGCTTTACTACAGCAGACCAGGTCTACCACAGCAGACCAGACCCCAGGTACGACACAGACCAGGTCTACTACCGCAGACCAGGTCTAGCAGAGCAGACCAGGTCTTCCACAGCAGACCAGACCCCAAGTACAATGCAGACCAGGTCTTCGACAGCAGACCAGACCCCAGGTACGACACAGACCAGGTCTACCACCGCAGACCAGGCCTACCACCGCAGACCAGACCCCAGGTACGACACGGACCAGGTCTACCACCGCAGACCAGACCCCAGGTACGACACAGACCAGGTCTTCCACCAAAGACCAGACTCCAGGTACGAAGTAGACCAGGTCTACCACAGCAGACCAGACCCTAGGTACGACACAGACCAGGTCTACCACGGCAGACCAGGTCTACAGGAGCACACCAGGTCTTCCACAGCAGACCAGACTCCAAGTACGACACAGACCAGGTCTTCCACAGAAGACCAGACCCCAGGTACGACGTAGACAAGGTCTACCACCTCAGACCAGGTCTAGCACCGCAGACCAGACCCCAGGTACAACACAGACCAGGTCTACCACCGCAGACCAGACCCCAGGTACGACACAGACCAGGTCTACCACCGCAGACCAGACCCCAGGTACAACACAGACCAGGTTTACCACAGCAGACCAGATCTACCACAGCAGACCAGTCCCCAGGTACAACACAGACCAGGTCTACCACAGCAGACCAGATCTACCACAGCAGACCAGACCCCAGGTACGACGCAGACCAGTTTTACCACCGCAGACCTGGTCTACCACAGCAGACCAGACCCCAGGTACGACACAGAGCAGGTTTACCACCGCAGACCAGGTCTACCACCGCAGACCAGACCCCAGGTACGACACAGACCAGGTTTACCACAGCAGACCATACCCCAGGTACGACGCAGACCAGGTCTACCACCGCAGACCAGACCTCCTGTACAACACAGACCAGGTCTACCACAGCAAACCAGATCTACCACAGCAGACCAGGTCTACCACCGCAGACCAGACCCCAGGTACGACAAAGACCAGGTCTACCACCGCAGACCAGACCCCAGGTACGACACAGACCAGGTCTACCACCGCAGACCAGACCCCAGGTACGACATAGACCAGGTCTACCACAGCAGACCAGACACCAGCTACGACACAGACCAGGTCTACTACCGGAAACCAGGTCTACAGGAGCAGACCAGATCTTCCATAGCAGACCAGACTCCAAGTACGACACAGACCAGGTCTTCCACAGCAGACCAGACCCCAGTTACGACGTAGAACAGGTCTACCACCGCAGACCAGACCCCAGGTACGACACAGACCAGGTCTACCACAGCAGACCAGACCCCAGGTACCACACAGACCAGGTCTACCACCGTAGACCAGACCCCCGGTACAACACAGACCAGGTATACCACAGCAAACCAGATCTACCACAGCAGACCAGGTGTACCACCGCAGACCAGACCCAAGGTACGACACAGACCAGGTTTACCACAGCAGACCAGATCTACCACAGCAGACCAGACCCCAGGTACGAATCAGACCAGGTCTACTACTGCAGACCAGGTCTACCAGAGCAGACCAGGTCTTCCATAGCAGACCAGACCCCAAGTACAACGCAGACCAGGTCTTCCACAGCACAGCAGACCCCAGGTACTACACAGACCAGGTCTACCACCGCAGACCAGGTCTACCACCGCAGACCAGACCCCAGGTACGACACGGACCAGGTCTACCACCGCAGACCAGACCCCAGGTATGACACAGACCAGGTCTACCACCGCAGACCAGACTCCAGGTACGAAGTAGACCAGGTCTACCACAGCAGACCAGATCCCAGGTACGACACAGACCAGGTCTACCACCGCAGACCAGGTCTACAGGAGCAGACCAGGTCTTCCACAGCAGACCAGACTCCAAGTACGACACAGACCAGGTCTTCCACAGCAGACCAGACCCCAGGTACGACACAGACCAGGTCTACCACCGCAGACCAGGTCTACAGGAGCAGACCAGGTCTTCCACAGCAGACCAGACTCCAAGTACGACACAGACCAGGTCTTCCACAGCAGACCAGACCCCAGGTACGACGTAGACCAGGTCTACCACCTCAGACCAGGTCTAGCACCGCAGACCAGACCCCAGGTACGACACAGACCAGGTCTACCACCGCAGACCAGACCCCAGGTACGACACAGACCAGGTATACCACAGCAAACCAGATCTACCACAGCAGACCAGGTCTACCACCGCAGACCAGACCCCAGGTACGACACAGACCAGCTTTACTACAGCAGACCAGGTCTACCACAGAAGACCAGACCCCAGGTACGACACAGATCAGGTCTACTACCGCAGACCAGGTCTACCAGAGCAGACCAGGTCTTCCATAGCAGACCAGACCCCAAGTACAACGCAGACCAGGTCTTCCACAGCAGAGCAGACCCCAGGTACGACACAGACCAGGTCTACCACCGCAGACCAGGTCTACCACCGCAGACCAGACCCCAGGTACGACACGGAGCAGGTCTACCACCGCAGACCAGACCCCAGGTATGACACAGACCAGGTCTACCACCGCAGACCAGACTCCAGGTACGAAGTAGACCAGGTCTACCACAGCAGACCAGACCCCAGGTATGACACAGACCAGGTTTACCACAGCAGACCAGGTCTACCACAGCAGACCAGACCCCAGGTACCACACAGACCAGGTCTACCACCGTAGACCAACCCCCGGTACAAAACAGACCAGGTCTACCACAGCAAACCAGATCTACCACAGCAGACCAGGTCTACCACCGCAGACCAGACCCCAGGTACGACGCAGACCAGTTTTACCACCGCAGAACAGGTCTACCACCGCAGACCAGACCCCAGGTACGACACAGACCAGGTTTACCACAGCAGACCATACCCCAGGTACGACACAGAACAGGCTTACAACCGCAGACCAGGTCTACCACAGCAGACCAGGTCTACCACAGCAGACCAGACCCCAAGTACAACGCAGACCAGGTCTACCACTGCAGACCAGACCCCAGGTACGACGTAGACCAGGTTTACCACCGCAGACCAGGTCTACTACCGCAGACCAGGTCTACCACCGCAGACCAGGTCTACCACCGCAGACCAGGTCTACCACAGCCGACCAGGTCTACCACAGCAGACCAGACCCAAGGTACGACACAGACCAGGTTTACCACAGCAGACCAGATCTACCACAGCAGACCAGACCCCAGGTAAGACACAGACCAGGTCTACCAATGCAGACCAGACCCCAGGTACGACACAGACCAGGTCTACCACTGCAGACCAGACACCCGGTACAACACAGACCAGGTCTACTACCGCAGAACAGGTCTACAGGTACGACACAGACCAGGACTTCCACAGCAGACCAGACCCCAGGTACGACGTAGACCAGGTCTACCACCGCAGACCAGGTCTACCACTGCAGACTAGGTCTACCACTGCAGACCAGGTCTACCACCGCAGACCAGACCCCAGGTACGACACAGACCAGGTCTACCACCGCAGACCAGACCCTAGGTACCACACAGACCAGGTCTACCACCGCAGACCAGACCCCAGGTACGATACAGACCAGGTTTACCACAGCAGACCAGATCTACCTCAGCAGACCAGACCCCAGGTATGACACAGACCAGGTTTACCACAGCAGAGCAGGTCTACCACAGCAAACCAGACCCCAGGTACGACACAGACCAGGTCTACTACCGCAGACCAGGTCTACCAGAGCAGACCAGGTCTTCCACAGCAGACCAGACCCCAAGTACAATGCAGACCAGGTCTACCACTGCAGACCAGACCCCAGGTACGACGTAGACCAGGTTTACCAACGCAGACCAGGTCTACTACCGCAGACCAGGTCTACCACGGCAGACCAGGTCTACCACAGCAGACCAGGTCTACCACCGCAGACCAGACCCCAGGTACAACACAGACCAGGTCTACCACCGCAGACCAGGTCTACCACCGCAGACCAGACCCCAGGTACAACACAGACCAGGTCTACCACCGCAGACCAGACCCCAGGTACGACGTAGACCAGGTTTAACACCGTAGACCAGGTCTACCACCGCAGACCAGGTCTTCTACCGCAGACCAGGTCTACCACAGCAGACCATGTCTACCACCGCAGACCAGACCCCAGGTACGACACAGACCAGGTTTACCACAGCAGACCAGGTCTACCACAGCAGACCAGACCCCAGGTATGACACAGACAAGGTATACTACCGCAGACCAGGTCTACCACAGCAAGACCAGGTCTTCCACAGCAGACCAGACCCCCAGTACAACGCAGACTAGGTCTTCCACAGCAGACCAGACCCCAGGTACGACACAGACCAGGTCTACCACAGCAGACCAGGTCTTCCACAGCAGACCAGACCCCCAGTACAACGCAGACTAGGTCTTCCACAGCAGACCAGTCCCCAGGTACAACACAGACCAGGTCTACCACAGCAGACCAGATCTACCACAGCGGACCAGACCCCAGGTACAACGCAGACCAGGTTTACCACCGCAGACCTGGTCTACCACAGCAGACCAGACCCCAGGTACGACATAGACCAGGTCTACCACCGCAGACCAGACCCCAGCTACGACACAGACCAGGTCTACTACCGCAGACCCGGTCTACAGGAGCAGACCAGATCTTCCACAGCAGACCAGACTCCAAGTACGACACAGACCAAATCTTCCACAGCAGACCAGACCCCAGGTACGCTGTAGACCAGGTCTACCACCGCAGACCAGACCCCAGGTACGACACAGACCAGGTCTACCACAGCAGACCAGACCCCAGGTACCACACAGACCAGGTCTACCACCATAGACCAGACCCCCGGTACAACACAGACCAGGTCTACCACAGCAAACCAGATCTACCACAGCAGACCAGGTCTACCACCGCAGACCAGACCCCAGGTACGACACAGACCAGGTTTACCACAGCAGACCAGATCTACCACAGCAGACCAGACCCCAGGTATGACACAGACCAGCTTTACTACAGCAGACCAGGTCTACCACAGCAGACCAGACCCCAGGTACGACACAGACCAGGTCTACTACCGCAGACCAGGTCTACTACAGCAGGCCAGGTCTTCCACAGCAGACTAGACCCGAAGTACAATGCAGACCAGGTCTTCCACAGCAGACCAGACCCCAGGTACGACACAGACCAGGTCTACCACCGCAGACCAGGTCTACCACCGCAGACCAGACCCAGGTACGACACGGACCAGGTCTACCACCGCAGACCAGACTCCAGGTACGAAGTAGACCAGGTCTACCACCGCAGACCAGGTCTACAGGAGCAGACCAGGTCTTCCACAGCAGACCAGACTCCACGTACGACACAGACCAGGTCTTCCACAGCAGACCAGACCCCAGGTACGACGTAGACCAGGTCTACCACCTCAGACCAGGTCTAGCACCGCAGACCAGACCCCAGGTACGACACAGACCAGGTCTACCACCGCAGACCAGACCCCAGGTACGACACAGACCAGGTCTACCACCGCAGACCAGACCCCAGGTACAACACAGACCAGGTCTACCACAGCAGACCAGATCTACCACAGCAGACCAGTCCCCAGGTACAACACAGACCAGGTCTACCACAGCAGACCAGATCTACCACAGCAGACCAGACCCCAGGTACGATGCAGACCAGGTTTACCACCGCAGACCTGGTCTACCACAGCAGACCAGACCCCAGGTACGACATAGACCAGGTCTACCACCGCAGACCAGACCCTAGCTACGACATAGACCAGGTCTACTACCGCAGACCCGGTCTACAGGAGCAGACCAGATCTTCCACAGCAGACCAGACTCCAAGTACGACACAGACCAAATCTTCCACAGCAGACTAGACCCCAGGTACGCTGTAGACCAGGTCTACCACCGCAGACCAGACCCCAGGTACGACACAGACCAGGTCTACCACAGCAGACCAGACCCCAGGTACCACACAGACCAGGTCTACCACCATAGACCAGACCCCCGGTACAACACAGACCAGGTCTACCACAGCAAACCAGATCTACCACAGCAGACCAGGTCTACCACCGCAGACCAGACCCCAGGTACGACACAGACCAGGTTTACCACAGCAGACCAGACCCCAGGTATGACACAGACCAGCTTTACTACAGCAGACCAGGTCTACCACAGCAGACCAGACCCCAGGTACGACACAGACCAGGTCTACTACCGCAGACCAGGTCTACTACAGCAGGCCAGGTCTTCCACAGCAGACCAGACCCGAAGTACAACGCAGACCAGGTCTTCCACAGCAGACCAGACCCCAGGTACGACACAGACCAGGTCTACCACCGCAGACCAGGTCTACCACCGCAGACCAGACCCCAGGTACGACACGGACCAGGTCTACCACCGCAGACCAGACTCCAGGTACGAAGTAAACCAGGTCTACCACCGCAGACCAGGTCTACAGGAGCAGACCAGGTCTTCCACAGCAGACCAGACTCCACGTACGACACAGACCAGGTCTTCCACAGCAGACCAGACCCCAGGTACGACGTAGACCAGGTCTACCACCTCAGACCAGGTCTAGCACCGCAGACCAGACCCCAGGTACGACACAGACCAGGTCTACCACCGCAGACCAGACCCCAGGTACAACACAGACCAGGTCTACCACAGCAGACCAGATCTACCACAGCAGACCAGTCCCCAGGTACAACACAGACCAGGTCTACCACAGCAGACCAGATCTACCACAGCAGACCAGACCCCAGGTACGATGCAGACCAGTTTTACCACCGCAGACCTGGTCTACCACAGCAGACCAGACCCCAGGTACGACACAGACCAGGTTTACCACCGCAGACCAGGTCTACCACCGCAGACCAGACCCCAGGTACGACACAGACCAGGTTTACCACAGCAGACCATACCCCAGGTACGACGCAGACCAGGTCTACCACCGCAGACCAGACCTCCTGTACAACACAGACCAGGTCTACCACAGCAAACCAGATCTACCACAGCAGACCAGGTCTACCACCGCAGACCAGACCCCAGGTACGACACAGACCAGGTCTACTACTGCAGACCAGGTCTACAGGAGCAGACCAGATCTTCCATAGCAGACCAGACTCCAAGTACGAAGTAGACCAGGTCTACCACAGCAGACCAGACCCCAGGTACGACACAGACCAGGTTTACCACCGCAGACCAGACCCCAGGTACGACATAGACCAGGTCTACCACAGCAGACCAGACCCCAGCTACGACACAGACCAGGTCTACTACCGCAGACCAGGTCTACAGGAGCAGACCAGATCTTCCATAGCAGACCAGACTCCAAGTACGACACAGACCAGGTCTTCCACAGCAGACCAGACCCCAGGTACGACGTAGACCAGGTCTACCACAGCAGACCAGACCCCAGTTACGACACAGACCAGGTCTACCACAGCAGACCAGACCCCAGGTACCACACAGACCAGGTCTACCACCGCAGACCAGACCCCAGGTACGACACAGACCAGGTTTACCACAGCAGACCAGACTCCAAGTACGACACAGACCAGGTCTTCCACAGCAGACCAGACCCCAGGTACGACGTAGACCAGGTCTACCACCTCAGACCAGGTCTAGCACCGCAGACCAGACCCCAGGTACGATACAGACCAGGTCTACCACCGCAGACCAGACCCCAGGTACAACACAGACCAGGTCTACCACCGCAGACCAGGTCTACCACCGCAGACCAGGTCTACCACCGCAGACCAGACCCCAGGTACGACACGGACCAGGTCTACCACGGCAGACCAGACCCCAGGTATGACACAGACCAGGTCTACCACAGCAGACCAGACTCCAAGTACGACACAGACCAGGTCTTCCACAGCAGACCAGACCCCAGGTACGACGTAGACCAGGTCTACCACCTCAGACCAGGTCTAGCACCGCAGACCAGACCCCAGGTACGACACAGACCAGGTCTACCACCGCAGACCAGACCCCAGGTAAAACACAGACCAGGTATACCACAGCAAACCAGATCTACCACAGCAGACCAGGTCTACCACCGCAGACCAGACCCCAGGTACGACACAGACCAGGTTTACCACAGCAGACCAGATCTACCACAGCAGACCAGACCCCAGGTATGACACAGACCAGCTTTACTACAGCAGACCAGGTCTACCACAGAAGACCAGACCCCAGGTACGACACAGACCAGGTCTACTACCGCAGACCAGGTCTACCAGAGCAGACCAGGTCTTCCATAGCAGACCAGACCCCAAGTACAATGCAGACCAGGTCTTCCACAGCAGAGCAGACCCCAGGTAGGACACAGACCAGGTCTACCACCGCAGACCAGGTCTACCACCGCAGACCAGACCCCAGGTACGACACGGACCAGGTCTACCACCGCAGACCAGACCCCAGGTATGACACAGACCAGGTCTACCACCGCAGATCAGACTCCAGGTACGAAGTAGACCAGGTCTACCACAGCAGACCAGACCCCAGGTATGACACAGACCAGGTTTACCACAGCAGACCAGGTCTACAACAGCAGACCAGACCCCAGGTACCACACAGACCAGGTCTACCACTGTAGACCAGACCCCCGGTACAACACAGACCAGGTCTACCACAGCAAACCAGATCTACCACAGCAGACTAGGTCTACCACCGCAGACCAGACCCCAGGTACAACGTAGACCAGTTTTACCACCGCAGACCTGGTCTACCACAGCAGACCAGACCCCAGGTACGACACAGACCAGGTTTACCACCGCAGACCAGGTCTACCACCGCAGACCAGACCCCAGGTACGACACAGACCAGGTTTACCACAGCAGACCATACCCCAGGTACGACGCAGAACAGGCTTACCACCGCAGACCAGGTCTACCACAGCAGACCAGGTCTACCACAGCAGACCAGACCACAGGTACGACACAGACCAGGTCTACTACCGCAGACTAGACCCCAGGTATGACACAGGTCAGGTCTACCACCGCAGACCAGGTCTACCACCGCAGACCAGGTCTACCACAGCAGAACAGACCCCAGGTACGACACAGACCAGGTCTACCACAGCAGACCAGACCCCAGGTATGATGCAGACCAGGTCTACCACAGCAGACCAGACCACAGGTACGACACAGACCAGGTCTACCACAGCAGACCAGACCACAGGTACGACACAGACCAGGTCTACCACAGCAGACCAGGTCTACCACAGCAAACCAGACCACAGGTACGACACAGACCAGGTCTACCACAGCAGAGCAGACCTCAGGTACGACACAGACCAGGTCTACCACAGCAGAGCAGGTCTACCACAGCAGACCAGACCATCAACATATAATAATGCCTTTAATGATCCTCAGGTCCTTAATTGACGTTGTAATATCAGCGAACATCAAATCATCATCTACTTCATCAGTGTTAATCACAGATCCAGTAAGACCAACATGGACCACCACAAGCAGGTCAGTGATGTAGCAAGAATGGAGGTCCCAAAGTCTAGATGAGAATGAAAGAGCAAAGACTCCCACATCAAGACTGATGAACGGGTGATGGACCCAACTGGACCTGGAGTTGGTTGGAGAAAGCAACAGTGACAGACGTAGAAATCAAGAAACATCAGGAAGAAGGAAGACGAGAAGCTCAAGGTTGAATAGCAAGATTAGAAGAAGCAAACAGAGAAGATCCTGGAGAGACATCTCTGTCCTGAAGAGCTCTACTAACATTCATACTCACTGCTTCCCGTTAATGACCTGTCACATTTGAAAATAACTGGGCGGTCAAAGAGCAGAACCTCCAGGAAGGTCAGGATTTCATCAAGTAACTGGGTTCATCAAGTAACTGCGATCTGGACCTAAACGTGGGTTTCTGTCATCAGGGTTAAACAAACCAGGATTAGTTTTTTCTGCACCAAACCGCGTCACATCCCCAGGATCAGTCAAAGGGCAAACCAGAAGTTTTCATCATCACTCTGCCCCAAAGTTCCCATTTTCCCTCCTGCCACTCTGCACATTCAAACCGGAGCATTTCCAAATAAAAGCCCACACTTTTAACCTTTAAACCGCCGCCACCTGCCAACGGAGCACCGCCGCCCACATGAACCACATCACTGCCGCTCTTGTTTTCTGCCATCCAGTTATTGCAAAGTCATTTGTGAGTCATCGGTGGTGCTGCTGGATCCAGAGGACGTAGACGAATCTGGAGGGACGGCGGCCGGAGCTCAGTCGATACTGAGAAGCATCTAAGAGACGAAACCTACCGAAGCGGGAAGACTGAGAGGCCTTTCACACCGTCGGACAGACGTCACGGTGCCGTCAGTCCAGCTGGGCAGCGACCCGATGACTCGATGACCTGATGCAGCAGCATTATCGTCGTGGAGGAGATGGGTTTAAAGGATCGATTTAAAATCTCATTTAATGTAACTGCTCCGTAGGGAAACAGAAAGAAAAGTGAGGTGACGTCACTCTGAAAGCAGAGCAGCAGGTCGGATCTTTACGGTCCGTCGAAATAACTCCCGTGACGCTCCGACCAGATCTTCCCGGATCCGTTACGTCCCGCAGACAAACACAGAACTTCTGAGCTGGAACGTATGTCGAACCAGACTGTTGGCTTTGTCACATCCACCTACACGCGTGTTGCAGACAAACACGCTTGTAGGAACTCTGAGCAGCGAAGAACATGGCCGACAGGGTTGTCTCTCTCAAAGCTGCCAGGTGAAGACGTGGACACAGGTGATGCTCACCTTCCTCCAGGGTGAAGGAGGCTGTGAGCCTCCAGGTTCAAGTGCATCACACTTTTCTTCTCTTCCAATGTTCTCTCACTCTTCTTTTTCTCTCTCCAATCATTTCTTCATTATTGTTACAGCCCCCCCCCCCCAGTCTGCTGTGTGTAGATATTCAATTAAAAGGTTGAAAAAGGTGAACGTGGCCACACATTTAAACGTCTCAGAGACGAGGACACATGGAGCAGAAGGCAGCAGGAGTCAAAGGAGACATAATCTGACATTTTTCTGAAACGTTTAAACAATTTCCTGAGGTATAATTAAAACATCCGATAAATTCTGATCAGGAGACCAGTCCATAAGCAGCCTTTGAAGCCATGTCCTGACACTCGGCTCCTTCCACGCAAGGTTATTATCGTTAACGAAAACGAACAAAAAACGAAAACTAGAATTGAAAAAACATTTTCGTTAACTGAAATAAAATTTAAAAAATAAAAGATTTATAAAAAAAAAAGATAACTAACTGAAACTGTATTATGTGTTTATAAAACAAACTAAAATTTACTATAATAATGCCAAGAACATCCTTCGTTTTCGTAATTTTTTTCCTCATAAACGTTTCAAATCTATTAACTTCGCTCCGCCGTACAACAACAACCGCAAAAAAAAAAAAAAAACAAAAAAAAATTAAGTGATCATCAGTGATGGCTGCGGTAAAAGTTGGGAGAAAGCGTCTCAGTCCTATTTGGGATTTCTTTGACTATGACTGTGTGCCTTGTTGTAGAAGCAGGTGATACAATGTGTGGAATACTTCTCAAGGAGAAAAAACCCCACGAATTTGAAAGTCCATTTGAAAAGCTTGTACAAGAAGGCTAACCAAGACTAGCTGAATAAGCTAGCCTAAGCTAACCCCTGGAAAGAAGGCTAACCAAGACTAGCTGGATAAGCTAGCCTAAGCTAACCCCCTGGAAAGAAGGCTAACCAAGACTACCTGGATAAGCTAGCCTAAGCTAGCCCCCTGGAAAGAAGGCTAACCAAGACTAGCTGGATAAGCTAGCCTAAGCTAACCCCCTGGAAAGAAGGCTAACCAAGACTAGCTGGATAAGCTAGCCTAAGCTAGCCCCCTTGAAAGAAGGCTAACCAAGATTAGCTGGATAAGCTAGCCTAAGCTAACCCCCTGGAAAGAAGGCTAACCAAGACTACCTGGATAAGCTAGCCTAAGCTAGCCCCCTGGAAAGAAGGCTAACCAAGACTAGCTGGATAAGCTAGCCTAAGCTAACCCCCTGGAAAGAGAAGCTACAGCTGCAGGCCAGTCAGCGTTGGGAAAGAACGGGAGAAAACTGCAACTATAATGGACTGTTTCCACCGGAGACCAGATAGCTGCTGGTCAATAAATACGCAGGAACACCACAAGAGGGAAGACGCATTAATAAATATGTTTATTGAGACCAGAATGTAAACACGATTATGTGATTCGATAGCCTTCAAAAAGTTTAGTGCTTCACTCCAACCAAAATTACAACCCTAATTTACAAAATAAAACTAAAACTAACACTGAAACTAATAAAAACTAAACTAAAACTAAGTATTTCAAAACAAAAACAAATAAAAACTAGCAAAACTGCTCTAAAAACGAATTAAAACTAACTGAATTTGAAAAACTAAACTAAAAACTAAATAAAAACTAAAACTAATGGAAAATCCCAAACTATTATAACCTTGGTTCCACATCTCATGTTGGGCCTCATTTAAAATCAGCGCTACAGCTTCGTGCAAAGCACTTCAGAGGTGCAGCAGAAAAGATGAAGTGAGCCTCCTCTGTGACGTCGGGCCGTGACCAGATGATCGGGACCAGATGATCGGGACAAGAGTCCAAAGTTACTTTGGCCCGGTTTTGGTGGCTTGAGCATTAGCATTCAGACACTTGGCCCGACATTTGATTTGCCCACATCATCATCCCTCCACCACCGTGCTTGGCAGATGAGTTGGGGTGTTTGAGGTGCAGAGCCCTTTTTAGTGAGAAGAGACTTTCTCCTGGTGAACCTTCCCAACAAGCTACACTTGTTCAACCTTTACTGTCTCTTTACTGTCATAAACTTAAACGTTAAACTCTAAAACGTCTCTAAAATCTGAGGTGGCCATTGGTTTTTTTTTTTGTAATTTCTCAGAAGACTGCACAGCCTGACCTTGGGGTGAACGTGTTGGGATTTGAATAATCATTCTCACTGTGGAATGATGGGTTATAAATTATTTAGAAAAGGTCTTATAACCCTTCAGAGTGATGGGGAGAATAAGGTTTTCTCAAGGATCATTGCTGATGAAGAATCTTCCAGAAACTTTCAGAACTTCTGCTGTTATAGAGCTGCTCCACTTTCTGATCATCAGAAATCCAGATTCTTCATTTTATTGTAAAACTGGGGATTTTATTGAGATTTTCCTATTAAATCCTGGATTTCCCAAAAGCACAATTTTTTAACTTAATGTCCCAACTTCTTGTTGCAGAAAACTGATCTTCACAAAATGCATATTTTTTACATAAGATTACAAATTTATGTCATAAAAGTTTGTATAACTGCAACCTGATGCCCTAAAATCAAGAACCTTTGCTTTAAAAATTGCAACTTTATTTTACAAAAAAAAAATTGTCATGAATTTGAAAATTTCACAAGCTTTTTTCACAAAATTACAAATTTATGGCACTTATATTAACATACGTATTTTATCATAAAATATCAAATATTTTAAATTACAACTTTACAAATTATCACTTTTCCCAATATTGCAACTTTTTGACAACGTTTTGTCATAACACTGCGACTTTTGTGGAATTGCACATTTTTTGTAAAAGTCATAAATTTTTACTTAAAACTGCGACGATCTCTAGTTTTAAGAATTACTGTTTATGAATGCTGCTTTTGATGGTCAAATGTTGAACATTCGTTCTGCAGAAAGAACACAAGTTTGAGGCCAAAGGGGAGGATCTTAAGCACCACCTGGAGTCTACCTGTGCACCTGTCTGCTGCTACGTAACCTATTCATTCCTGAGGAAGAAATTACGTTTTTCCAAACACTGATCTGGGCTAACGTTCTACTTAAACTCAGTGTGAAAATTATATATCATGTTTTATTTTTCTTTGAAACCTGGTCAGGACCAAATTACCTTTTTGTTTATGATAAACTGTTTACACCTTTAGAACTGAATAATGTCAAGATTGTAAGGGTGTGAAGCCAAATGCAGGAGATTCCAATAAAAGCCCTTTATTTCCTCCAAAGAAAAAAACCAAACCGAGGTCTTAGAAGAACTGAGAAAAAAAAAAACAGGGCAGCAAGACAGGGAGTTAAAATGACTAGACTAGACTAGATTAGGCTAGACTGGACTGGACTGGACTAGACGAGACTAGACTAGACTACGCTAGACTGGACTGGACTAAACTAGAGTAGGCTAGACTGGACTGGACTGGACTGGACTAGACAAGACTAGACTAGAATAGGCTGGACTGGGCTGGACTAGGCTGGACTGGACTGGACTAGAGTAGGCTAGACTGGACTGGACTAGACTAGATTAGGCTAGACGGGACTGACTGGACTAGACTAGACTTGAGCGTACTACACTGGACTGGACTGTACTGGACTAGACTAGACTGTACTGTATTACACTGGACTAGACTGTACTAGGTGACTAGACTAGACTAGCCTAGACTGGACAGGACTGGCATAGAGTAGACTAGACTAGATTAGGCTAGACTGGACAATACTGGACTAGACAAGACTAGACTAGACTAGACCAGGCTGGACTGGACTAGACTAGAGGCGGCTAGACTGGACTGTATTGGACTAGAAGAGACTAGACTAGACTAGACTAGGCTAGACTGGACTGGCCCAGACTAGACTAGGCTAGACTGGACTAGACTAGACTAGAGTTGATTAGACTGGACTGTATTGGACTAGACGAGACTAGACTAGACCAGACTAGACTAGGCTAGACTGGACTGGACTAGACTGGAGTTGGTTAGACTGGACTGGACTAGACTAGATTAGGCTAGAGTGAACTGTACTGGACTACACAAGGCTAGACTAGACTAGGCTATACTGGACTGGACTAGACTAGACTGGACTGGACTGCACTACACTGGACTGGACTGGACTGGACTAGAGTGGACTAGGCTAGACTGGACTGTACTGGACTAGACTGGACTAGGCTAGACTCGACTGGACTGTACTGGACTGTACTTGACTAGGCTAGACTGGACTGTACTGAACTAGACTGTACTGCACTAGACTGGACTGTACTGGACTCGAGTAGACTGGACTGGATTGTTTGCAGGTGCAAACAATGAGGGAGATGAACAGAAGGAAGTAAAGCAGGAAGTCACCAGACTGTCAAAGTAAAGCAGGAAGTTAACAGACTGTCAAAGTAAAGGAAGCAGGAAGTTAACAGACTGTCAAAGTAAAGTAGGAAGTCACCAGAATGTCAAAGTAAAGCAGGAAGTTAACAGCAACAGAAAAACAAGACAAACAGACCAAACCAAGAAAACCCTAAAAACACGAGAACCAGAACCGAAACCTAACAAGTAGTTTATTCACTTTGGAGTTGATTGTGTGATCTTTGTGGGAATTCCCATCATGCTCTCTTGCTTTATTGTAAACGTTACCTCTAAAAAAACCCTTGTGGGCCCTGGTCGGCCTCTCTGACAGACAAAGACCTCAGTCCACTGATGTGAAGACAAAGAGACAGACCTGTGTATTCTGGACAAGGTGTGAAAAGAAATGAGGAGCTAATTATCTAAAGACCTTTGTCAGCTCAGCCTGCAGGGTTTAACGAAGTCTGTCCGCCAGTCGCAGACACGACCCACCGCAGGTCTGCTCATTAAGCAGAGCTACACAGCAGTCTATAGAGGAGCAAATGTCAAGCGTTAGTTCATGGCTGCCTCATTTTTCAATCTGAAGACTCGGACAAAATGCTTCCCCGAGGCAGTTCAGTGAACAAAAGTCATTTGTCGAAAGGCACTAAAGAAAGCATCTTTTTTTTTTTTAAATAAACAGTTTAAAGTAAAGTTGATTATCTGTAGGAGTCTCATCAATATATTTTTAATTCAAAGTGCGCAGATCTGTGCGCACATTAAAGCAAACTATTTCAGTTAAAATAAAAACTAGAAATAAAATGAAATGAAAACAAAAACAGCAAGTCTTCTCTCGTCTCTGCAGCCCGACGGGATAATTCAGGGCTAATTATAACAACAAAAAGCTCTTTTCTAAAACTTTCTAATCTATGTCAGTTCGGTCCCGTCTCTGTAGGCTCAAAACGTCCATACTGATAAAAAAGATTAATTTCAGAAGTTGATTTATGGGTAAAATATGTAAAACTGAGACGGAGCTAATTTACAGCTTTTATTCCATTTGGTATTTTCTACGTTAATTCATAGTTTCAGGGTGACACTGAAAGAAAATCAAATAAAATATATTTTTTAACATATTTATATTTCATATTTTTATTTAAAATTTTAGTCAGCTTGAACATCTTTTTGAGAGAAAAGATATATTGAGAATATTTTTTTAATTGTCATGTGATCTGAAGAAAATCACTGTAGTGAAAAAAGTATCTATATTATGCTTTTTCTAGGGCTGTCAAAGTTAACGCGTTAACGCGTGATTAACGCAAAATAATTTTAACGCAACTAATTTTTTTAACGCGGATTAACGCGAGCCTTAGCCTGGCCGTTGATGTACAATAGTAGAGAGGAGAGTAGGTTTATTGAGCCTCGGGCCCCGCCGTAGATGTAGTCCTGTATTCCTCCGTAGTCCTGTCAAAACAGGAAGCCATGCACTGACGTCGACGGCCATGCCGCAGACAGACAGACGTAAACAAACGTCCGTAGCTGGGATAAAAATGAATACAAAAGATACAATTTTGAATGGTAAGTTTAGCTTCAAAACCTTGCCTGATGGCTAACTTCACAAGATAAATGTTTGTGTTTGCTGTCGATGTGAATTTAGTTACCACCGGAGTCCTGACTACTGAAATATCACTTGTCGGCTAATCAGAGCGCTGATGCAGAGAGCCCCCCCCCCTGTTTGAAGCAAACCACGAAAATATTTTGTATGAAGAACATAAGAGAAAATATTGAGTATATATATATAATATATAATGGATTTGGCATTGTAGCAATAAATAAACATGCATTTGTTTTGCATAAAGCAAGCATTTGTGTACTCTCATATTAGGCAAGGCAACTTTATTTGTAGAGCACAATTCCTACACAAGGCAATTCAAAGTGCTTTGCAGATGCATAAAATCACAAGAAGGCAAATAGAATCATTCCATACAAGCATAAAAATAATCAATAATAAATAAAATGAATTAATTAAAAAATTAATTAATTAAATTAAAAATGAAGAGTGCAGATAAAATCCTTCCAGTCATCATCTTCACATCTAAACAGAACTGTTTTCAGCCTGGATCTGAACATTGTCAGAGTTTAGGTCTGTCTCACATCTTCTGGAAGACTGATCCATATTTTAGGAGCATAAAACTGAAATGCAGCTTCACCTTGTTTAGTCCTGACTCTGGACACCAGCAGGAGACCACTACCTGAGGTTCTCAGAGTCCAGGTTGGTTCATATGGCTCTAACATGTCAGAGATGGACTTTGGGGCCATGAAGAGACTTGAACACAAACAGAGCTGTTTTAAAGTCTATTCTCTGAGTGACAGGAAGCCAGAGACCTCAGAACTGGACTAATATGGTCATATTTCCTGGTTCTAGTCAGGACTCGTATTAATAAGAATAATACAACTTGAAAAAGATCTGTATAAGGTAGATTTAGAACAGATAAAAATATGCGATTAATTTGCGATTAATCATGATTAACTATTGACAGTCATGCGATTAATCTGATTAATTATTTTGAGAAATTGACAGCCCTAGCTTTTTCATGTTTTCTGTCTATGATAAATTATCATCTTAGCATTATTGGTATTATTAATATTATTATATCGTTGCTACGTGCCAATTATCTGGTTTTCAAAGTGCTCAGGACGTCGTCTTCTAGAGAGTTTTTTCTAACTACAGCTCTGTATGACATCACAGAGGGCCAAATTTCCTCGTTTGTGTCCATAAGAGGGAGACCTTCATTTTAAAAGTGACGTGTTAATATGTCGAGGACATACGTGACTGACAACAAGAGCTGCGCACGTTTGTGAGCCATTAACTGTCCATTAGCAGGATTCGATCAATCAGACTGGACTAGACTAGGCTAGACTGGACTGTACTGGACTAGACGAGACTAGACTAGACTAGACTAGGCTAGACTGGACTGGAATATACTAGAGTAGGCTAGACTGGACTGGACTGTACTGGACTAGACTAGATTAGGGTAGACTGGACTGTAATGGACTAGACGA
The DNA here is from genome assembly GCA_018398805.1 of Hirundichthys speculiger. Taxonomy (NCBI): domain Eukaryota; kingdom Metazoa; phylum Chordata; class Actinopteri; order Beloniformes; family Exocoetidae; genus Hirundichthys; species Hirundichthys speculiger. The sequence goes on from JAGFBZ010000148.1 coordinate 432,274, forward strand.
GACTAGACTAGACTAGGGTAGACTGGACAGGGCTGGACTAGAGTTGGCTAGACTGGACTGGATTAGACTAGATTAGGGTAGACTGGACTGTACTGGACTAGACGAGACTAGACGAGACTAGACTAGACTAGGCTAGACTGGACTGGACTGAACTGGACTAGACTAGATTAGGCTAGACTGGACTGTACTGGACTACACGAGACTAGTCTAGACTAGGCTGGACTGGAATGGACTAGACTAGACTTACCTGTACTACACTGGACTGGACTGTACTGGACTAGACTAGACTGGACTGTAATACATTAGGCTGGACTGGATTGGACTAGATGAGACTAGACTAAACTAGGCTAGACTGGACTGAACTAGACTAGAGTAGACTAGACTAGGCTAGACTGGACAGGACTGAACTAGAGTAGACTAGACTAGGCTAGACTGTATTGTACTGGACTAGACTAGACTAGACTGGACTAGACTAGGCTAGACTGGACTGTACTTGACTAGATTAGGGTTGACTGGACTGTATTGGACTAGATGAGACTAGACTAGACTAGACTAGACTGGACTGGACCACACTAGATTAGGCTAGACTGGACTAGACCAGACTAGCCTAGGCTAGACTGGACTGAACTGGACTAGACTAGGCTAGACTGGACTGTAATGGACTAGACGAGACTAGACTAGACTAGGCTAGATTGGACTGGACTAGACTAGAGTAGGCTAGACTGGACTGGACTAGAGTTGGCTAGACTGGACTGGATTAGACTAGATTAGGGTAGACTGGACTGTACTAGACTAGACGAGACTAGACTAGACAAGGCTAGACTGGACTGGACTGAACTGGACTAGACTAGATTAGGCTAGACTGGACTGTACTGGACTACACGAGACTAGTCTAGACTAGGCTGGACTGGAATGGACTAGACTAGACTTACCTGTACTACACTGGACTGGACTGGACTGTACTGGACTAGACTAGACTGGACTGTAATACATTGGACTGGACTGGACTGGACTAGATGAGACTAGACTAAACTAGGCTAGACTGGACTGAACTAGACTAGAGTAGACTAGGCTAGACTGGACTGAACTAGACTAGATTAGACTAGGCTAGACTGGACAGGACTGAACTAGAGTAGACTAGACTAGGCTAGACTGTACTGTACTGGACTAGACGAGACTAGACTGGACTAGACTAGGCTAGACTGGACTAGACTAGGCTAGACTGGACTGTACTGGACTAGATTAGGGTTGACTGGACTGTATTGGACTAGATGAGACTAGATTAGACTAGACTAGACTGGACTGGACCACACTAAATTAGGCTAGACTGGACTAGACCAGACTAGCCTAGGCTAGACTGGACTGGGCTAGACTAGAGTAGGTTAGACTGGACTAGACTAGACTAGGCTAGACTGGACAGGACTGGACTAGAGTAGACTAGACTAGACTAGGCTAGACTGGACTGGACTAGACTAGACTAGGCTAGACTGAACTGGACTCGACTAGAGTAGGTTAGACTGGACTGGACGAGACTAGATTAGGCTTGACTGGTCTGTATTGTACTAGACGAGACTAGACTAGACTAGACTAGGCTAGACTGGACTGGACTAGACTAGATTAGGCTAGACTCGACAGGACTGTACTGGACGAGACTAGACTAGACTAGACTAGACTGGACTGGACAGGACTGTACTAGAGTAGACTCGACTAGATTAGTTTAGACTGGACAGGACTGTACTAGAGTAGACTAGACTAGACTAGGCTAGACTGGACAGGACTGTACTAGAGTAGACTAGACTCGACTAGATTAGGCTAGACTGGACTGTACTGGACTCCTTCTTCTCTCCTCTCTCCTCGTGCTTCTCTGTCTTCGTCGTTCTGAAGTTATTCGGGTCCGACTGCAAACGTCCTCCAGAGGTACCGGACCGAGGATCGTAGAACCGCTTCAATATAAAACACGACACGAGAAACAGAAACCGCTGACAAACCAATCACAGAGGGAAATGAACCCAGTCCAGACCCTGGAGCAGTCCGGTGCTGAATTCAGGGTCAAACTGACATTTAGCAGCTTCTGGAGTTGTTTCTTTTAAAAGTCTGTGGTTAAGATGACAAAAATGACCAGTTTTGTAAAAACCAGCTGCTCAGCCGACAAGCAGACAGGTGTGTGTGTGCACATGTACCTGTGCTTTTGAATCCCAGTAACTCCCTCCATCATTGTCAGTCTTTCTACATTTATAACAAGCCCTTATCAGGATTCGTCTGCAGTTCTGCCGTCGCTTTATTACATCGGGCAGTAAGTGCAGGGCTCCTTCGGTGACTGACAATTTTCAATATCAGCCAAAATTGAATTAAAAAAACAAAGTCAGGCCTGGCTTTTCATTCCACAGACATATCAGAGATGTTGAGCGCTATATATCAGACATATTAAATTACATACACTAATATATGATCTGCTTCACTGGCGAGATATTTGATCATGGCAAAAAAAGTAATTATTCATCCAGAGTGAAGACTGCTTTGGATTCTGATGGCAAAAATTAGCACAGAGGAATACTCCGTGCTAATAAAATACCATTAAAGTAACAAATAAGAAAACGAGATGAGCAGTTATCAAGCCGGTCTAAAAGTCAGCACCACCGTCCCAGCGTTCCTCCTGCGTCTGAGCTGTTTACGGTATTTAAAACCAGAGTTGATGCTAAAAGCTTCATCAGGGAGATGTTTGGGCTGAGTCTCAGCGACTACAACACACAGACAGTTTAAGACCTTAAAAGTACATCAGATAAGATGGTTTTGCTCACAGAAGCCAGTTTTCTGAATCATCAAGCTCTAACAGCATGTTGGTCTGGACTGAAACATCTCAGGAGCTTTATGAAGGACTAAGATCCTGGACGGACGTTCATACTGGCTGGAGCACAGTCGGTATTACAGTAATATATTAATACAGAGGCAGTCAAAGGTGAAGATGGAGGAACTGCAGCAGCCAACTCTGGACTCAGCTCTTCAGAAACGAGGTGAATTATCTAAAGAAAGCCAGAAAACCAAATTCATTCTCCTGTAACACCCGGCCCTGCTGGTCGTCAAAGATGTCGGATTTTACTGCTCGACTGAACAGTTGGAGCGGCATCAGGGTCAGAGACTCTGAAACGACTCTCCCCGAACCGTTGACTGGACATGTTTCACGTTCACTGAATGACAGAGCGCCGGTTGGACACGACGCCAGGTCTGCACAAACGGGCCCCGTGGTTCAGACGGGAGCAAGTCGGTTCCTGGAGGATGCTGGGAAAACGGTCCAGCGCTCACGCTGTTTCACGTGACACGTACGCGTCGGGTTCGGGGTGTTTCGCGCCTGCTGTCCGGATGAAGGCCCGCCATCCCAGAGCGGTGGCAGCGACGCTCTGGCGACGATCATACAAGGTTAGAAGTGAATAAAACTCTCGTGCAGGAATCAGAATCAGTCACAGTGAAGGAATAAATGTAACTGGATAAGCACCAAGGTTCGATTGCTTCGTGTGTTGTAGGGATGGAATGGTTTTCGGTATTATGGTAAAGCGCGGTTAAATTTTACGTGATAACAATTACCGTCTATGTTTGACTTCATCTCATTATCGCGGTCGATTACCAGGATGTGTAATCCTGTGTGCCTCATTCAGGTCTGTAGCAACTCGCGACTGTGTCTTGCGTGAATTAGTAGCTTGTAACATCGGCATCGTAACGTTAGCATGGCGGAAAGCGGTGATAGCACGCAGGACATTTACCAACCCACTAAAAGGACGAAATCCAAGGTCTAGGCATTTTTTTTAAGAATCCAGAGGGACAGCTGGTGGAGGACAGTTATCCTGTCTGCAGAGCACTTGTTTACATTTTATTGTGATTTGTACAAGCAACTTGAAGGAGCTAAGGCTAATGCTTGTTTGTTTGAGATGTTTGACCAAGAGTAACCTGGTCGATGCGCTTCGCTAACTCACATTTCGTAAACGTTACCATTGCGTGTTGATCTAAAAAGGACCGGAACGATGTTCTTCTGATGCAGTTAAAATATTAATTTATTCCATTAACTGATCCGACAACCATAACGCCGGCAGTTAGCGCCACAGCGGTCAAAAACCTTTTGCCCTTCCAGGTCAAACACCTAACCAATAACAGGCAGCTACCTTTATACCTGACCCTCAGGTAACAACACAGCGACACCCACAGACACACAGGGTGAACTACAATTCAGAACAACATATTTGGCTCCTAAACAACTGTTTCTTTATTTACATATTTATACGTATTTAAGGTTCAGCTTAAAGTCTAAAGTTTATTTCATTTGAACTTGCATTATAATTTTTGTTCCTGATAATTGTTTGCATATTTTGACCTACTATGGTTGTTAAAGTGTTTCTTTAAATTTGCACCAGACAAATTAGCTTTGTTCCTGTTATTTATTTAAAATAAAACCTCTTTCTGTGCCAGTTGTTTGCCCTTTTAATGTGAAAGTTTCATTTTGATAAGATTTTGGCTTCTGATGTTTTAGTGACAAGAAAATCACAAGATTTTGTGAAATTATTTAAATGTTTGTTTTTTTAGACATTTGTACAGCAATGAAGAATACCACGATAATATCGTAAACCATGATAATTTGTTCACTATAATCGAAATATCACATTTTCCATATCGTTACATCCCTAGTGTGTCGTCATGGCGGTTATTTGATTGCAGAGTTTCTGAGATGTATCAATCTTTTTAAACAGCTCAGGTCAGATGGACTGAACTTAAGTCGCACTTTTGCTGGCTGGTTGAGCACTTAAAGCACTTTTCCAGCACCTGTCAATCATCCATCCACAGGTACGTTTATGCTGCCCTCTCAGTCTGCACAGAACAACAGAACAGCAGGCAGGTAAAGGATGGACCGACTGGGCCGACTGGAGTCCTCTTACAGCTGCTCCAGCAGCATCAGTGTTTCACGCTCCGGAGAGGAAAACAGTTTAGCTCTTGATGTCAGATGCAGCTCGTATGAGAACAGCAGCCCAGAGAAACTCTGGCTCTTTATCTGCAGCCATGCGCACACGGTGAAGAATGATAAAAACAGAGGTATGGCAGCGGTACACTAATTTAAATCCATTATCCCTGAGTCAGCACTGCAGTCATTTCAGCTGCATCAGCATTTCAACTTCGCTTCTCTCAAGTTCCACAACATGGAGCAGCGGCTGAACATGTCACTGCGGGGCCGGGGGCGGGGCACATGACCGGGCTGGGGGCGGGGCAAATGAGCGGGGGCGGGGCACATGACCGGGCCTTTTAATCTCAATAAAGCTTGTGATGACATCTTTTTACAACATACCCATGCCCAACAGCGGGGTTTACAAGCATTACTATATTTTTGTGAATAGCTCAAAACATTTGATATTAAGAGTTCAACATCCATGAAGAGCGACCATGTCATTTTGAAATCAATCAAACCTGTAGTATTATGGCATAATATATATTCTCTAAAATGTATTCGGCGGTATGTGGTTGTGACGTCAAGCGGCAGATGCACCACTGTTATTACCTCCGCCAAGGAGGTTATGTTTTTGCTGGCGTTTATCTGTCTGTCCGTCTGTGTTCAAGATAACTCAAAAAGTTATGGATGGATTTTGATGAATTTTTCAGGAGTTGTCAGAAATGTGAAAAGAAAGATCTGATTTCATTTTGGTTGTGATCCGGAAGAAATCCTGGATTCTGGATCACTTTCAAATTTTCAATAATTAGTGCGCTTGGCGGAGGCCTGCGCTCTCTCTGAGTGCTTTTCTAGTTGTTGTAGTAGCTACCAGCATTCATTCTTCCATTCTACCAGGTTTAAGTGCTTTTAAACACTTAAACCTGGTCTGAAGTAAGAAAAAAAACCCAAGCCAGTGAAATAAAAGGCACCTCCACCTGCAGCAGCAGCTGACTTACAACATGACATCTGAGCTCAAACACTTGTAGAGCCATGGAGCGAACGAGAGTAAATGACTGGTTGTGTCAGCATGCAGGTCTGAGAAAAGTGTAAAACTGTCATAAAAGGACATTTCATCCTGTCTGAGGCTGACGGGGGGGGTTGTTCAGACTAATGTTCACGCTGATGTCCCAGACCCTCAATCATGACACGATGTCAGTATATACAGTCTACATCCGCTAGGAAAGGTGTCGTCTCCTCACTGTGGCCCCGCCCTGACCCCGCCCAGACCCCGCCCAGGCCTCACCCAGCAAACAGAGCAGTGACGGCCAAGATATTAGACGAAATCCTGGAGAAGTAACCCTGAAAAGCCCCAGAACAGAAACTGGGCTTCGAGTCAGCAGCCGTCCCCAGAGGTATAAAGGTCATAACAGCTGGAGATCACTGTCCTCCTGTCCCCCTGTCCTCCTGTCCTCCTGCCTCCTGCCTCCTGTCCTCCTGTCCTCCTGTCCTCCTGCCTCCTGTCCTCCTGTCCTCCTGCCTCCTGTCCTCCTGTCCTCCTGTCCTCCTGCCTCCTGCCTCCTGTCCTCCTGCCTCCTGTCCTCCTGCCTCCTGCCTCCTGTCCTCCTGTCTCCTGTCCTCCTGCCTCCTGTCCTCCTGTCCTCCTGCCTCCTGTCCTTCTGTCCTCTGTGGGAATTATAATTGTGCTTGTATATTTAGACACTTATATTAAGAGTAAAATTAAAGTTGCTAAAAGATCTGTAGGTCACAGGCTGAGCTAGAGTCATAAAGTTGCAGGCAATAAAAAGACAACTGGGCTGTGTCGGGGTGATGTGTTCTTGTTGGGGGAAGGAACTGTTCAGGGGGACAATGGGGGAGTTGCCTTTAACTAACAGAATGTTTTATGCCCTGCATGTGTCAATAAAACTAGCCTGTGAGCTGCAGATTCAGAGATCAGCTAGAACCTGGACAGAAAGGACAGACCGGGGTCTGTCAGCTGGTCTCTCCCTTTGCAGAGGCAAAAATATAAAAAGTGTCATGACTATTATTGAATTCAAATTAATCTCACTTTGAGTCCACAGATCAGCAGTCCGGGGAAGGTCAGGTTGACCACAACAAATTGGGGGCGTCGTCCGGGATTGCGAAATTACTGCTGATCAGGACAACGATTGAACATGAGGAGCAGGTACGAACGGACGAAGGACACGGGCCGGCCAAAATAAGGTAAGCAGAACCTGTTTAATCGAATCTGCATTGAGTACTTCTAAAATTACTCGTGTCCTAAGTCTGAGTAGTATCTGGTCCATAAAAGAATGAGATTATAAGGGAAGAAATAAGGATATAAAGATTAAGAAGAGAAACTTGAGATACCAGAGAAGGTTGAGAGTAATAAGGGAAAAAGGGACTCCTAGAGTTTGGCAACTCCACCAGTGCTCTGACGAGGGGCTGGCTTAGCTGGGTTAGAGGCCCGGGGGACCTGAGGAACCCCCTAATTCTACCAAATTTAGGACAAGACCAGGCAAAACACAAGGTGTGAATGTTGGATGACTTGAAACTGAAACAGCAATAGCACTTTTTAGGTTGTTGTTGGAGTAAGTGGATGGAAATCCAAATTACAGATATATAAAGTTTTGGTGTCGTGGTGAAGAATTAATTCTGAACCACATGGACTGAGAACTCGGAACAATAGCGTGTCATATCTCTCAGTTGGCCAGAACTTAGGATAGAATGCTTAGAGTTAAAAGAAATAAATAATAACTGTGAGTTATCTCTTTTTGGACCCTGGAGATAACAAGACCAGAGATTAGAAAAGTCCTGTGAGTCAAAAGCATGTCCCTAGAAAGAAAAGGAAAAGGAAAACACGCACACACACCCGGGGTATGAATGCATGTGTAAATGTGTATGATTGTCAGGTGGAAGTGTGTTTGACGCAGCAGCAACTGTGGATACCTGGACGGTGATAACTAAGCAGTGGCTGTTTGGGTTGAGCACATGGAAACCTGAATTAAGGCTTTGAGTGTGGTATATTAATAAATCAAGCTTAATCAAGCTTAGAAAACAGAGGATTGTGGTTGGTAGAAGTGGGCCGTTGGTGCTGAAAGTCACAAAGGCCAAACTTTATAGACAGAGAGCACGACACAGACTCTGGACAGATTAGTGGAATAGAATTAGTAGCTGACTGAATTAGTAGCTCAGCGGGCGACAGTCACGATAGTGAATACATAACTAGGACTTGACATTATTTGAATTAATTTTTAAACAGCCACGTGGTAAGAAAAAGTTTTATTCTGGTATAATAAAGAACAGGAAGACTGACGACATGGACAGAGAAGACGTAGATGATGACTGCTGGGACCCAGGCAGCCCCTATAAACTAGTCAAAGAACAGAAGACACTGATAAGAAAAGGGCCAGAACAGGAAAAAGGAGAAAACCCCCACTCCAATGAACCCCCACCATATGTCCCCAGCGCTCCCCCAGAAGGTAATTCATCACCTGGAGGAATGTACCCAGTGTTACATATTAACTCAGGCGAACTGAGGGCGACAGGCTTAGAGGACATTTTCCCAGGGGGGATCAGATACAGTCAAACACGTATCAGCAGCAGGGACCCTTGTGTCCACCCCCATTCAGTGTTGTAAAATCAGTCACACCAGACACAGCCCAGAAACAATGTGATGATTGGGAGATTAGAGCTCACAGAGAGGGAAGACCCACCAATCCTGTCATAAAAATACCAGCGCAGGCCCCATTAACCCCCACTTCGCATGACCCCATAGGAAACCAGACTGACACACGTGGTTTTCTCCCACTTTCTCCAAATCATCCCCCAAATCACTCCACGCCACACGCTCCTCCCGCCAGTACGGGTAGTGTCACAATGGCTGTGACAGGGGCATGGAGAAAAGATAGACAATGAAGGAGTTGGGCTGTATCAGGGTTGCACAAGCTCCGGTGAGTCTTGTTATCAAGTTGTCAGGCCCCACCCAGGTTCATCCCCTAATTTGATTGACTTTAAGTCAGTAGCAAGAGAGGATGACGGGGGAAGCTATAAACAGCTTCCTTACCACCTTACTCAGCAAACACACTCCCCTTAGCACTGAGTTAGGTAGTGAAGACAGCCTAGAAAATAGAGGAGGCGAACATTATTATTTGAGAAACATCGTTTGGAAGTAGTACAACATGCCAGTACTAGCTACTGGACCAGGAGGCATCAGATATAAACCATATGGGATAGGGGATATAACTTCATTATGTAATAAATTGCCTCCCATTCATGATGGAGGTAACCTTTGGCTACAGGCTCGGCATGCTCAGACTGCAGGTTACACTTTAGCATTAGGAGACTACAGGGCAGTGGCTTCACGCTGCATGACAGCCACGGCTTGTAGAGAAATCGAGGCTAACTGTGGAGTGACAGGAGTGAGAGATGATGAACCTTTCCGCTTCCACAGTGATAATTTAGGTTGAGCGATCAGAGAACGCTTCCCCACGCCCATGGAGGGAGTGATCCCCAAATTAGACTGGGATCCTACTGTGAACCCACGTCAAAATTTGGAGGAATGCAGGACCATTTGGGAAGGTCAGACAGGATGTAACCCCAATAACAGTGCCACCCAGAGGGTTTGGTACAGAAATGCTACTCTTGAAGGAGTACCTGCTGCAGTCAGAACAGCCATGACTAGCAATCCTGATTTGCCAGGTGCAGACAGCACTAAGTGGGAGATGCACTTAGTCCACCATTTGACCTCTGCAAAAGAGGAACTCCGTAAAGAGGAAGGGGCCCTCAAGGACTTATAAACACAACTGTTAAAGATGCAGCTGGCGGAGGCCAGACAAAAAGGAATAGATAAGAAGAAAAAAGAGGCAGAGCCACAGAAAATTATGTATGAAGGTGCAGTTGGAGGCCCTCCTGAAGAAGGAGGAGGCCAGTGAAAGGGGAACACAGGGCACATGCAGAGGGGTCTTTACGGAGGCCGTGAGGGCTCGGGGGCCGGAGTTATTCAGGGGGACCTCTAAGAAAGCAGGAGGGGTGCTGATTGCCGTCCTACTGTGAAAATGAGGACACTGAGCATGGGTGTGCTCATACGAAAAGAGACTATATGCAGGCAACGGCTGGCATGGACCAGGGACACAGAGGGGTCAGACAACAATTATCTGCCCATTTCACTTCTGCTGTTGGATTTCTGGGGGAAAGACAGACTCTGCCGTTTACCAAACCCTTGACCGCCCTGATAGGGCCACAGGCCCTCACTCACAGCTGTTTTGTATTCATCAGCGGTACCTGCTAACCTGCTGGGAAGAGACTTGCTGATCAAATTTGGAGCTTCCATCCTTTGTGGACCTGAGGGCCTCAGGGTTTGCCTCCCTGATGGCACCACACTGAACTGTCAAAACGCAGCCCCTGGTGGGAAACACCAGTATCTACTGCAACCACTCCAGGAGTTTAATGGACCTATGCTGGGCTCTGATTGACCCAGAAACACTAAAGCACCGAGGTATCCTCTCTGTTTGCTGGCTTGGAAGCCCTGGTTCTCTGGTCTCCACCTTTATGTGTCTCCTCCAGACCCTTTGCATGTGACATTGTTCTACGATAGACATCAGAGAGTGATATTTTCATTTGGAATTTGAGGATGAGTTAGTAGGTCAGAAATATGAGATTGTAACTAGTAATGTTTACGCTGCCCCAGAGGGGGTGGTAGCACACACCCTGTTGACCCCAACACAGTACAGCTAGTTTAAGATGAATGAGGACAGTGTTTCCCCACGTATCTTTGGCTCTGCATCTGGGACATCAGGTTAGAAAATTAGGTGGTATGTTAGAACTCTTCCTTACTCAGAAGGACTGGATCTCCACAGAGACTCCAAGAGTGTCCTTCTCGCCAGGTACGCATACAGACAGAATATCTTGTGAAGCAGTAGATGAGGCCGCTTTAGAACATGTACAGAGAGATAGGCATCATGGTAGAGAGCGCACTGACCTCACCCAGCTACTCAGACTCATGGTCAAACATATAGGCATGCGAAATCTGAAGGCTCCTCTAGACTGGAACATAGAGGCTGAAGAAGCTTTCATAAAATTTGAATCAGTCTTAGCCACCGCTACAGAGCTGGTCTCCCCTGATTACACCAGTTACTTTTTATTTTGGATGTTTCTGGAACATCACATACAGCAAATGCAGTTCTGTTCCAGAAAAAAGGGGGAGAGAGACAAGTACTGATGTATATCAGTATAATGTTAGATAACTTTGGAAAAAGGTATCACGAATGCACAAAGCATGCAGCAGCGGTAGCCAAAATAATTAACAGCACATGTGGTGATGGGACATCCGCTTAGGATACTCACATCACATGGAGTTGTAGCATATGTCCCCACTCAGACAATAAAAAATCAGCATTAGAAGCCCAAAACATCACATACACCCACGAAGGAATCAACATGGCAGACAGAATGAACACCTTAGGAACAGGTGATGAAGGAAGAGAAAGTCAGATCAGGCTTACAGAGCGCACTACTAGAGGAAGCAGTAGATCTGTACACTGACGGATGTTGTTACCGACATGAGACAGAAGGGTTGCAAGTGAACATCTACAAGGACTCAGCCTGTGCAGCGGGAGCAGTAAATGCAGGAGTAGGTAGAGGCATTTTTGTAACCAGCAGAGGTTGCAGTGATTAAGTGTACAGGATGTGATGAAAGTAGGTTCAAGATATGCAGAGGAAACAATGCAGCAGATCAGGCAGCTAAGAAATGTGCAGGATACCAGGTGAAGTTGATCATGATGAGTTCAGAGAGTGAATGTTCTCCAGAGCCAAGATTAGAAGAGGTAGTGAAACTCCAAAAGGGGGCCTCACCTGAGGAAAAAAAACAGTATGGAAGGCAAGAGGGGGTAGACAAGATGGAGAAGGTTTATGGAGAAGCCCAGATGGTAGACCCATTTTACCCTTAGGAATCAGAAAATGCATGAGAAGAAGCACACAGTGTAGGAAGGATAGGACAAATGATGAGAAACCTGAATAATTGGTGACATCCCTACATGAAACAGATGATAGGCGATTGGGTGAATGGATGTAAGGTATGTCAGGTGTACAACTTGAGACCGACTCTCAAACCAGGACTAGGAAGGTTTCCCACAGAAGCAGTGGCAGGAAGAGAATTCATCATTGACTACACTGACATGATTGAAAGAGTGAACGGTCACATAAACTTATGGGTATATGTAGATGCGTTCACAGGATGGCCAGAAGCATGGCTTGCAGAAAATGAGGACAGCAAAACAGTTATCGCATGTCTGATCAACCATTACACCTGTAATCTCAGGGAAAGGTCGAAAGAATGAACCAAAACCTCAAATTTAAATTGGGCAAAATCTGTGCACAGAACCAAATGAATTGGGTTGAAGTGTTACCACTAGCTTTTATGTCCATAAGAAGCTCAGTGGTTCAGACAGTAGGATTAACTCCACATGAGCTGCAGATAGGGAGACCATTCCCAGGTCCAAGCACCAGGTTACCATGTTTAGAGCCCCTGAATCGGGAACAATCCCATAAAGCATATTATAAGAACCTTTACAGTCTTGTGTCAGCTTTCTCCTAACAGATTCCACAGCGACCTGAGGGAACAACAGAGGGCCCTGATCCAGAAACAGATTGGATCCTTCTCAAGGTCATCAAGAGTAAGTGGTCTGAACCCAGGTGGACAGGACCGTTCCAGATCATCGAAAGAACGTCACATGCTGTGAGGTTGAGAGGAAAAGGAGACACCTGGTTCCATTGGAGTCAGTGTGCAGCAGCAGCAGAGCCACAGAGATCTTTCTCACAGGTCAAGGCAGACCTGAAGGAAGCCATTCCACCTGAGACAGAGAAACAGAGCCAGACTCATGAAGGGGTAGAATAACCCCCAGTCTGAGCCAGTGAGTGTGGGGAAGTCGACCCCCACGCTCACTCTCACCATCAAGCAACAAGGGGCAGAATAATCCCCAAGGTGGTGAGCACAACCTTTGAGGTAGTCTACCCTCAAGGTCGAAGAATAAAGGAGAAGAAGGAGCAACAGAGTGGTTGAGTTTCCCTCCCACTCTCAAAGAGAGCTTTTAATTTGTGTCTGTGAAGTATGTTTATGTGATTGTTTGATTATGATGTGATATATGTCTTTTGATGTGTTGAACTCTTAAAAGAGTTCAAAAGGGGGAATTGTGGGAATTATAATTGTGCTTGTATATTTAGGGCCAATTCCAATTCCTCTCTTAACCCTCAATCTCAACCCTCGCCCTTAACCCTCAATTTTTGGCCCTCAATCTTAACCCTCGAAAGTAAGTGTGAGGGTTATCTTGTGACTTAGAAATGGGACACCCCTCGAGTGTAGTTACGTCATCAGACTGAAATGTATCAGAGCCGTGTTGTCTCTGTATTCCCTGAAATTACACAGGGATAAGATTGAAAAGAGCGCTGTATATTCTCTAAATAATATTAGAAATAACACAATAGAGGATACATTATTCAGTCCATCGTCGCTACACAACAAGGTATACAAGTAACGTGAAGCCGCCTGGGACCGCTGACGGCACCGGGACCGCTGGCGGGACCGTTACGGCGGAACGGGACCACCGACGAGTACAAGTAACGTGAAGCCGACCTGGACCGCTGACAGAACCGCTGACGGGACCGCTGACGGGACCGAGACCGCCACGGTCGGCGGACCGGTCCCGTCAGCGGTCCCGGTCGGCTTCACGTTACTTTGTTGTGTAGCGACGGAGAACTGAATAATGTACCGGGACCACCTACGAGTACAACGTGAAGCCGACGGGACCGCCGGTCCGGGAGCAAACATCGTAAAGTAAAAAAATAAATGTTACGCGACAACGATGTTAATCCATGAAAAAAGTCTCAAACAAACACAATAAAATGGTTTCGTAACATTTATATCTTTAAGATATACGAAGATACTTACGTTTGTAGCTAGCTTCTGGATAGCCCTTACTTCCAAGGGTGGTGTCGGAAAATCTCAATTTTGAGGGCGATACAGCCCTCAAACTCGCCCCTCAACTTGATGTCCCTTAGAATTGGGACAGCACTTGCCCTTAGCGGGAACGCGCATTTTTGAGATTGAGGGTTGAGATTGAGGGTTAAGGGAGGAATTGGAATTCACCCTTAGACACTTATATTAAGAGTAAAATTAAAGTTGCTAAAAGATCTGTAGGTCACAGGCTGAGCTAGAGTCATAAAGTTGCAGGCAATAAAAAGACAACTGGGCTGTGTCGGGGTGATGTGTTCTTGTTGGGGGAAGGAACTGTTCAGGGGGACAATGGGGGAGTTGCCTTTAACTAACAGAATGTTTTATGCCCTGCATGTGTCAATAAAACTAGCCTGTGAGCTGCAGATTCAGAGATCAGCTAGAACCTGGACAGAAAGGACAGACCGGGGTCTGTCAGCTGGTCTCTCCCTTTGCAGAGGCAAAAATATAAAAAGTGTCATGACTATTATTGAATTCAAATTAATCTCACTTTGAGTCCACAGATCAGCAGTCCGGGGAAGGTCAGGTTGACCACAACACATCCTGTCCTCCTGTCCTCCTGCCTCCCTGCCTCCTGTCCTCCTGTCCTCCTGCCTCCTGTCCTCCTCTCCTCCTGATTGGACCTCATCAGAGCACATTAAAGATTAAAGCGTATCCAGCAGCTGTAGAAAAGGCTCTTTCAGCTTTGAAACAACTTTGACACCAACGTTCAGAGCATGGGCGGAGTTTGCGGGGGGCAGGGGGAGCATTGCTCCCCCTGGTGGCTGAAATATGTAATTGCATTGTCAACGAACTGCCAAAAATAAATAAATGTTTTTGACCGTAATGTTTTTAAGTCCAAAATAAACTGCAGTATATTGTGACAGTTAAATGAATCATTTTGTTTCTTAATACATTTAACATCATTAACATTAACATTTATAACATCTACTGTGTACTGTATCCTGTTGCAACTACTGGTTTTGAACATCATCTAATCTTGGACTTCGTGGTGAGTGTATCTTGTGTGCCATCATGTGCGCGCGAGTTTGCACATATGTGTGCATGCGGGCCGGTTCGCGTGCATGCGCGCCGGTTCGCGTGAGAGTGCGCCCGTTTGTTGAAAGTGCTTAACAATTTTTGCCCCCCCTGACGCAAAAGTCAAACTACGCCTATGGTTCAGAGCAGAAATGCTGCGACTTAATTAAAGACAACATTGTTAGCTGGAGCGCCGACACAGATGAACGTCCTCAGGAGCAGCGTATGAGGAAAGAAAATGTGACAGCACAGCTGCATCAAGGCTAGAAATAAAAAAGAATCAATGGATGTTCTAGAAGAACTCCACCAACCTCACTGCTCACATTTACTAAATTATTTGGACCAAAGTTTGTCTCATTAAAGAGATGAGTTCTGCCTTGAAGAGCAGATGGAAAACTCCAGGTTCAGGTCTGCCAGACCCATCTGGACACATCCTAGGAGACCTGAGGAGACCTGAAGAGACCTGAGGAGACCTGAAGAGACCTGAGGAGACCTGATGAGACCTGAAGAGACCTGAGGAGACCTGACGAGACCTGAGGAGACCTGAAGAGACCTGAAGAGACCTGAGGAGACCTGAGGAGACCTGAAGAGACCTGAAGAGACCTGAGGAGACCTGAGGAGACCTGAAGAGACCTGAGGAGACCTGAGGAGACCTGAAGAGACCTGAGGAGACCTGAGGAGACTTCAGCAGGTCTAGTTCTCAGGCTCAAGCTCCCGACGCCGCTAAACTGGAACGCTGAACTGGAATGCTGAACTGAAGGGAAATGAATATTTATTATTCGCTCACTCATTTGATTAAAAAGATCTCTGGGAACGTTCGCAGAGCTGGAGAGAACAGTTTAGTTTGCTCTGAAGCTGCGTATTAATTTTCAGCAGGATACTGTTTAAAGACATCATCAGGCTGTTTGTACTTCAGTTACTAAAAACTACAAGAGCTGGACTTTTCTTGTTTCCATCAAGCAGGATATTAAGATCAAAAGTATTTGCCCCCGTCAGAAACTAAAGCAAACTGTTAATATTTCCAGGGACACGACCACATTTACTTAGTCCCACAGGAGCAAAGACAAGACTGAAACCAGAAACCAACAACCTAAATTATTAGTTAACGTTGGAGTCTTTAGCTCATCGTCTCCTGAGGGATCTGGACCCAGAAGACCCAGCAGGATCCCCTGAAGACTAACATCCCTCAAGCTCAAGAGCTTGTTTGGAGGAGGAGAAGCCATCATCATTTTCTTGACAGTAGCCCCCCCCCACCCCCATGGATCTCCAGTTTTTACCATCTGGAAACAAATAAATGTGATGAAAGTAAATGAAAGAACTGCTGTTTTCTTTTTCTTTTCAGTTCATCCAAGCGTCCAAACTTTGATTTGAGCTCGTGTCAAGAGGAGAGTTTCTACTCTTGAATATTGTTCAGAGCAGTTAAATCATGCGGTTTGATGTGCGTGGTTTTTAAGGCATATTAAACGCCACGACGCATCTGTGATAAATGAGATCGTATAGATGCTGATGATGAACCCAAACTGAACGTTTCTGCAGCTGGAAGCCGACAGGTTTGGAATAATCATCTTCACAACTGTTTCAGCAGCTTGAAATCAAGTAGCGTTGAGAGAGTAACCCTTTAATGGAGGCTGAGAGTATCCCATGATCCTTTGGTGGATAGAAGCTGCTGCCAGGGACTAAGTATAGCGCTAACAGGATGCTGGGAGTCGGCGAGCGCTGAAGAAGGAGCTGCTGGTCGGCTGTCAGTCACGCTGGAACTGGACTCTCTGGATTTATTCTGCTCTTTGTCCTTCTTTGCATGTTGATGAGCTGTGATGACACCGGCCCACAGGTCTGTCACTCAGAGAAGACAGTCCAGGTTATGCAACCGGCCCGTTTAAATATGCATGAAGGATCTCTGTCCGTGGCTCAACGTGTTTCAGAGAGGAGGAAGGTTCTGAAAGACCCGTCAGGTGCGTCTGACTGGAGCACCGGTGCAGCGCTGATATCGGTCCTCCAGAAACATCCCTGAATGCTCATCATCTAAAACCGAGGAGACTCAACGTCCTCCTGCTTTCTGCAACGAGGAAATTTATGGAAAGAGGTTTTAATCCTCTGCAGACCTGGAAAAGGTTCATCGCAGATTAATTTTCCGGCTCAACCCGCGGTTTTTGTCAACACATCACTGCTGTTTACACTCACCAGGGAGATTATTCAAACTAATGCGCGTCTGCAGTTGCAGTCTTTTTAATCTTGAATTTATCACCAAAGTCTCCACAGCTGTCTGCGATGACTCCCAGCTTCAGGACATGAACCTCTGACATAACCCTGAAACCTTAAGCTGACCGTCTTTTCTGGAGGAAAGTGTATTTTTAAATGAAGGTGAGTTTAGCCTCACAAGGTAGCTAAGACACATCTGGAGGTCTAATCAGTATGAACTGACTTTAGGAGGCTGGAATGGATGGGGGGGGGGGGGGGGGGTGTATACGGACGGTATATGGACGGTATACGGGGGATCTGGACAACAGAAGACCAGCAGTGGTCCATAGATTTTATGGATTCTTTTTATGGATTCTGGTAGCTGGACAGCACATCATGTTGGACATGAGTCAATATATCTGTCTTGGACTTTTATACCTTTTTTTTTTAATTTGCTTATTTATTTTTCTCACATATTTCTAGTATTGTCATGTATTATTATTGTTATTTAAGTTTTGTGCATGCTTTTATTATAAGTTGGTGTCTCCGGAGTTTATCTTGATTTCTTGTTGTATTGTCTTTTGAGTTTCTTCTTGTAAAACATCTAAAAAATCAATAAAAAGTTGAATCACAAAAAAATGAAGGTGAGTTTAGATGAACAGGTGACCAGGTGATTCTCACACGACTCCATCTAAACGTTATTTCTCTTCTCTCTGACACACAGACAGGTGACTCTGGCAGAACTGAAGGTTTCACTCGCTAAATATTTGCATAAATTCATTTTACGTGTGAAAATGATGGTTTTTGATTTGACCAAACCTGTGCTGGAAACATACCTCCAAGCACAGAAAAATGCCAGAAACACCAAAAAAACTGACGCTGTCTCAACGTTTCATGTAATCGATTCATTTAAGTGCATTTTACAACAGGGGGAGCCGCCCCCTGGGTGAAGGCCCCGCCCCCAGGTCGGGCTCCAGCGTGGGGCCCTGGTGGCTCTCGTCCAGGCGAGGGATGTCCCTTGATCCACAGGAGTCGACTGAATCGGACTGAGTCTGGACTCTCCCTTAGAGATGGGAGGAGAAGTTCAGTCATCAGGAGAGACTCAGAGTAGAGCTGCTGCTCCTCCACATGGAGAGGAGCCAGTTGAGGAGGTTCATCATTCGTCAATGCCAGACGCATGGCAGCCGATCCCACCCACCCGGGCAATGCACTGTTTGTACCACTTCCATCAGGGAAGCGGTACAGAAACATCAAAGCCACCACAAAAAGACTCAGGGACAGCTTCTTCCCCAGAGCTGTGAAAGCCATAGCCCCCCTGCAGTGAACCACTATGCCCCACCCCCCCACAGAACTCTAAACATGGTCTCCCCCCCCCCCACAGCCACACACAATTACCCCCTCAAACACACACCTACCTCTATCACAGATTCACACCTCTGTGTCACAACCAGGACTGCACCAAGTTGCACTTTATCTTCCCATTTCTCATTCCCACCCACCTCTCCCACCAAGCCCCGCACAGCCAGTTCTCTGTAAATAAACAAGTACAATCTGTAAATATCATCTACAAAGAACGTTGTTTTTTATATCTTGCATATGTATATATTTTCTTCTATTTATTTGAGTGATTTATTTATGTGTGTATTTATGTGTGTGCCTGCTGGGAGTCGTGCAAAATTTTGTTATGCCTGCATAATGACAATAAAGAGACTTGAATCTTGAATCTTGAATCTGGTCAGGATGACTCCTGGACGCCTCCCTGGAGAGGAGTTTCAGACATGTCCAACTGGGAGAAGACCAGGAGACAGACCAGGACACACTGGAGAGATGATGTCTCTCAGCTGGTCTGGAGCTCGTCAGGGTTCAGAGGAGCTGGTGGAGGCAGCTGGAGGTCTGGACCTTTGCTGAAGCTGCTGAAGCTGCTGAAGCTGCTGAAGCTGCGACCCGGTTATGGATGGATGCATAAAACAATCGAGATCTGATCAAAGTGTAGATTTTCAGCTGTAATTAAAGGTTTCTCATTATTGGCTTAAAGGTTTAAACAAGCATTTACCGTTTTAGAATAACAGCCATTTAAAGCAAATAATGTTGACTACAGAAACTAATATGAAGCCCGACGAGATCTGTGTGTCAGTAGAGAGGACTTCGTTAATAAACCAAACAACTTAGATCAGGGGTGTCAGACTCATCTTCACTGAGGGCCACATCAGCATCATGGTTGAAGGGCCAGATTAACAGCATGAATGTAACATAATACAATGTAAATCAAAATAAATTAAACTACACCTTATTATAAATGTTAAATAACAGTGTCTGTATTCATTATGCATTCAAGTTTCAACTATTTAACTCATTATTATATTAAACTCATAGTTTGTGGTTGTAAGAGTATCCGTTACCTTGGTTTTAGAAGCGGTTCTTTGTTTTTCTTGCAGGCTAAATTTAGCATACTTAGCTCCGTGTTTGCTGTCAAAATTGCCAATGTAGATTAAACTCTTTCACGACTGACACCTGCCTCATAACACAAAAGACAAACTGGTATCTCAGCTTGAGGTACAAACTTGTAAT
The DNA here is from genome assembly GCA_018398805.1 of Hirundichthys speculiger. Taxonomy (NCBI): domain Eukaryota; kingdom Metazoa; phylum Chordata; class Actinopteri; order Beloniformes; family Exocoetidae; genus Hirundichthys; species Hirundichthys speculiger. The sequence goes on from JAGFBZ010000148.1 coordinate 451,944, forward strand.
TGTTTTCCCATCGTTCATGAAACTGTCTTCCTTGTGCAACAATTTTTCTTTTCTTGGACATGTTGGGGTTAGTTTGTGGAGGTTTTTCTTAAGTCCATCAGTCCCGAAAAATCGTCTCACTCATAGCTGCCGTTATCGTTGTGGGTAACGACAAAGTGCATGATGGGAGATGTAGTTTATTGTCAATATGCGCTTTACAGTGGTTTAAGCTTATTTTAGGTCTTAAAATATTGATTTAAAATTTAAGCCAATAATAAGCTCTCCTGGGCCACATAAAATGACGTTGCGGGCCACATTTGGCCCGCGGGCCTTGTGTTTGACACATGTGACTTAGAGCATTATTAAAGTATTATTGATGTGAACTGAATTAGGCTGAAAAATCCTCATAAATCTATAAGAGAGAGAGAGAGAGAGCAGAAACCTTAACTGTGGCCAAATCAACAGTTTGTGACATTTTTAAAAATAAAGAAACCAACATCAGAGAAATCTGTCCTTCACAACATCAGCAGCAGTCAAGGATCATCTGGAGAAGATAGGAGGATCGTTGTCAACGTCTACAGTCAAGAGACGCCTTCATGAGCAGAAATACAGAGTTTACAGCTACTGAGAACATTCAAGAGTTCAACAGGTTAAACTTTACTGGACTTTACTGTTCTGGAGCCAGATTATGATGGATGAGAAACATCTGGAGAAGGACAGGAGCAGCTCATGAGCACATTATGAGTCAAGCACGGCGGGGGCAGCATTATGGTACGGGCGTGTACGGCTGATGAGACTGCTGACGGAAGCATCCAGATGAATCCTGAGGTTTATAGATCTATAATCTCTGCTGGAACATGCTGAAGATCTCAAGAACTTTAATATCCTTGAATGACCAAGTCAGTCACCAGGCAGCAGAGCAGCTTTTCAGCTCCTGAAGACAAAACCGAAGACAGAAAGACCCAGAAACCAGCAGCAGCTGAAGGAGGCTGCAGAGAACATCTCCAGGGACGACTGTCAGACGTTTATCAACTCCAAACCATTTCCTTCCAAAGGTTTCTAATTCTGGTTATATCTGTAATTATGTTAGTTTGACCAGATACTCTTGAGCCCCTGAAAAATGGACACATAAACCCCTCAAATCAAAGCTGAGAGTCTCCACTTTGAAAAACTCCATCGGTGTCCAAATACTTCTGGACCTGACTGTCTGCTGATGAGTCACTGTTTGCATGAAGCTAAAAAATGCAGCTCAGTAAAATATGCTAAATATGTGAAGCCGCTGAGCAACGTGGAGAATCACCGAGACGGCTGATCCACCTGAGTGAACACGCCGCCGTCTGACTCACTTCCAGGATCTTCTTCACATCCATCAAACGTTCAACACAACACGGAGCGTCTGTTTGAAATTCACCGGCAGCCCAGAAGACAAGACATCTGGATGATTCAGCAAAGCTCCTCAGGTGAATTTCACCTGTCTTTGGCAACTCAAGCACAAAGGTTAATAAACCATCAGCCCGCGGGGCAACATGGCTGCTGCCGGTCCCGCTGGAGGACGACACTTCCGTTAAATCAGCTGAGATGCCGACGCAGTTGACGAGACGCAGGAGAAACTGGGAATTCACTTCTAAATGTTCCTTTTCCACACCGTCACAGTAAAGAGACATTTTCATCTGGTCACAAACTGTCCAGGGTGAGCTCCGCCCCTCGCCAGGTAACAGACAATTTAGGCTCCGCCCCTGCAGGATGAAGCAGGTGCAGAAAGTGAAACAACACACGGATTTGAAGGTCTGTCAGATTCCTCCAGCTGTCTGATTTCAGGCTGGCAGCTACTTAAAGGGGTTGACGGAGGAAGTTAAGCGCGCTTGCAGCTTTCTGGAATAATTTCACTGCACGTTAAGAACCGATTTAAAGATCAGCTGGATCGTGGTGGCAGGAATCACGGCTCTGAGTGGGAAAAATAAAAGGTTAGCTCTCGTAGTCGAGCGGAGGCAGAGACGTGACCAGAAGGCAGCAGCGCCTGCCGTCAGTCGTTTCCATTTCCTGCCTCCGCTCTCATTTCACTGCTTTTATTTTCAGCAACAGGCCTGTCATCTTGATTTAATGGGTTGTCTTCTGCAAATACGGTGGCGAGGGACAGTTGGACTCTTCGTGCATTTGTTTAAACGGAGAAATGTTGAGAAAAGAGCCAATCAGACGATCTGTAAAGTGGCCACATTATGCTTTTCTGTCTTTTCTAGATTGTTACGATGTGACCGGAGGTAAAGTAAGGTAAAAGAACCCTTCCTTCTGGAGTGTTTTTTCAAACATCAGCTCTTGATGATGTCACAGAGTGCTGGATTTCCTCGTACGGTCGTTTCAGGAGCAGCCAGGGTGGAGCTGTTCCTCCAACCTGCTGGATCCGCTAAGAAGTTCACTTTTCTTTCCAAAATGTCTTGAAACAAATGTGTTTCTGGTTACGAGAGGAAGGCGACAACCACGGTTCAGTGGATGAAGTCAGTGTTTCCAGACCTGCAACAGACTGAACTGATTTATTGTCTTGTTTTTTTTTTCATGAAAGACGACAGTGATCCCTTAATTTTCACGGTTAATGGGGACCAGCGCCCCTCAACGAAAATCAAAATCCGCAAACTGGAGTCGGAACCCTCCCAAACCTAAATAATGTGTTTAAAATATGTTTAAGAACCCCAAAAAAGTAGTGAAACAAGATAAAGGCTCAACTGTGGTCTTTCTGTTTCCTTCACAGCCTCTGGTCTCTGAACCGTAGTAAACAAACCGCTGCTATTGTGCTATTTTTGGCTTGTAATTAGCGGCTAACACGCTAACAACAACAAAAGAAACAGTCTGGTTTTCTCTGCATGGAACGAGCACTTTATTCTGGCACTGCAGGAACTTGTAACATCACACAGGTTGTATTGTTGGGCTCCTCTCGGTTAACAGAGAATGTAAATCAATACACGCTGGGCTGCTGTTGATGCTAACTACACTTTTATCTAACCCCGTTTTCATTCTGCTGTCCCACGACACACACTACATTACCCATAAGGCCACACCATTACCCATAAGGCCACACCATTACCCATAAGGCCACCTTCTTAAAGGGACCAGGCTGGCTCACAACATTTCATCACTGTGAGAGAATGCGCACAACATCCTGTGATGTTTCCGCGATTTTTTTCTTGATTTTTTTTTAATATAAGGAATAATAATAATAAGGAATAAGAGGATTTATTGTCATTGAACCAGCGTCCCAGTACAACGAAATTGCATTCCAGTACATCATCCAAGAAACATATGATATATTTCTGAAAAATCCGCAAATAACTAAAACCGCGGAACTTAAAGCGTGGATTGGCGAGGGATCACTGTATTTAGTTTGGAAGAGGCCCGGGGTGAAACTGGATCTGCTGAAAGACTGAAGCTCAAACTGCTGATGAGTCTGAACCACCAGTCGTATCTCAGCTGTCTGTGATGTCTTTGAAACTGTGTGCACGTGGATTTTAGCGCAAACATCTTGCACTTATTAAACGTAGCTGCCAGATCTCACACTTTTATGCTACACGTTACATGAAACAGAAAAAAAAATCAGACTGCACTTCATCCTGCAACATCTGGACCAAACAGGCAGCAGCTAGGTGAGAATAGGGTAATTCACCCTCCAAGAACTGTTTTCATCTAGAGCACACAAAAGGGCAACTGAAATCCTTCTGGACCTCTGACACCAGCCCACCTCCTCTACAGAACCCTGAGCACCACAACAGCCAGAGAGTAAAAAGCTTCTTCCCAGAGGACATCCACCTCACCTACGGTTGAATGTTCCCCCCACTGTGGAATAAAACATCTGCAATACTCTGCTCATTTTATGAGGACACGTCCAGAGTGGACCTCTAAATATCGATACTAACGCGGGTATTGATATCGAATGATACTCATGTAAAAAGATCAATACTCAAGCTTTTTTCTTTTCTTTCCAACAGAGAGTATCCAGGTAGATCAGATGATCATCTTCAGCATCAACTCACATTAACTTTCAAAGTGCATGTTACTTAAGTCATATGTTAACTCAAAAAACATACTCATACTGTCCAACTCAAAAAAATATAGTTAAGACCTTGATTACACAAGTATTGAAAGATATAATATAATAGGTGGACTAGAAAAAAACATTATAAACCAAAATTCAACTACAAGGAATATTTACACAAAAGTGCTAATGATTAAAGTTTGACGAAATTCTATTCTTGGCTTTAACAAAATAATCCAAAGACAAAAATCTCAAAAGTTCATGATAGATTAAGCTTAATATGAAAAAGTATCAGTATCAGTATCAGTATCGGTATCAGTATCGGTATCGGCGATGCTGGTCCTGTATTTACTTGGTATTGGATCGATACCAAAATTCCCAGTATCTCTCAGCTCTATCCTAGACTGAAGGAGTGGCAGTAGCGGTGGGAGGGGAAGCTCCCAAGCGTTACCTACAACTGTTGGGTAAAATGGTTTCACGTGAGACGCTGTCAACAAGATAACTAGTTTGAAAACTGGTATCTGAAGGTGTTTGGGCCTGCTAACACAAACGTGATCCAACATGTGAAGGACCAACTACGCTGGTCCAGACTCGGTCTTCAGGTGAGTCCCAGGAATCAGCAGCAGAGGAAGGATGGATTCAGCTAAACATGAGAAAAGGAGAGAAAACCCTAAAAACCCATAAACATGTCCTCGTAGTCATCTGACATTAACATCAGGAAGAACATCTGGAGACAACAGCCGAGCCGTGAGCCCAGAAACCCAACAAATGACCAGTGAAGGAAGCTTCTGAACCGCCACAACAGGAGTCTGATCGCTCATCCCTTCTGTCATTTCTGTGTTTTTTCCTTCTCTCTAACTGAAGCAAATGGAAACTGAAAAACAAATTAATCTTGCTGTTAATTTATTTCCTCATCAGTTTTACCGACAGAGATTCTGACTGAGGGAAGTCGAGCTGGAGCTCAGTAGTGTCTGTCACGGAAAGGTTTCATTTTCTTTCATTTTCTATCTGTGAGAAACGAAGAAGGAAAACCGTCCGGTCCAGTCTGAGCGCAGCTGTAACGTCCCGTTAAAGGTCAGACATTTAAAAACAGCGCTGGTTCTGCAGAACTCTGATGGAGGGAAGAGATGGAGAGATCTCTGCCACATCCTTCAACCACTTGCTGGAAAACCATCCAGCTTTGTGCTGCTGAGGGTTTTTTTTTTCCTCCCTGCAGTAAAGTCGTTTTCGTAAAAAGGTTACTCTCAACAACAGAGCGGACTTCGATTTACAATCTGAGCACAAAGCGTGGAGGAATGATTCATTAACGGGGATTAGCTCTCCCATCCTGCAGAGGTTAATGTGCAGGAGAGGAGCCAGAAAAATGGGTGCTTCCTTTTAGTTTGGTCATTATTTCTCTAACTACAGTGGTAAAAATTACCTTCATTACAGATGACAACTAAACAAGTTTATTAACTGGAAAAGGGCTAAACTGGAGCTCAGACTTCCAGCAGAAGATCCCACATGGATAAAGTTACGTGTTCATGCTCGTGAGGCGGGAACAAAGCAGTTCTGGTTCGGCTGTAATGTTCTGGAAAAACATGAATAAACATCAGTCGGTCCTGAGGATGATAAATGCATTTTGCACGTCTTAATCTTCTATAATCCCTTCATTAGTGAGGAGTTTGCAATAAAACATGAAACAACCAGAGGTGGAATGTTTTTGCAGAATTAACAAAAGTGACTTTGTCCCGTCGTGATCAGAAACGTTGCAGTAATTAGGCCTCACATTTGCATGAAATGCCTACGTTGCGATAATTATCCGGCAAAATGAACGTCTTCATTTGACTCTAATCGTCCGCCTGAAAGGATCTGGACTGGAAAGGGAGATAAAAGTGGATCCGGTCTGAGTCACTGAAACCCTGCGGGGGTCGACTTCCAGCCCAGCACCCTCTATCCGCGCAGACCTGTTCCCAGCATGCAGCTGGGCTTGTTGTCATGGCGCTCCGTTCATCAACACAATGTGAGAAATGCAGGGATGTGATGAACGTTGAATCAAAGTTGGCGCTCTGACGACCGAAAACCTGAAAGGCTGATGAGCAGCAGCAGTTTGATCGGCTCCAATCAGACGGTGACTCAGAGGTGACCCTTTTACTGTCCGTCACCTGCCTGAACAGGTAAACCAACAGCCACAGATGTCACGTAACACACAAGCAGAAACAGACGTCACAGCGCTCACTGATGACACAGTGTGTCTCTGTGGTGCAAAACCGCCTGAAGAACCACGAACGACCTCATAAAGATGCCGTCTGGAACCAGGAAGGAGGCGGGAAAACCCAGGTAGAAGCTCCTCCCCCTTTAAATTCTGACGCGTTGAGCGTTTTTCCATCAGCTGAGCAGCTGTTTCACCAGCAGACGCAGCAGGTTCATTCTTTTCATTTTATTTGACATTTCAGTTTACCAAAGCTGCTATTATGAACCGCTGTTTTTATTTTTTTGTCCAACAGTGACATTTTGTTAAAAATTTATGACATTTGAAAAAGTTGTGATTTTGCTAAAGTTGAAACATTAAAGACAGCAGGGTGTCAGCAGGTTCCTGTCTGAACCTCAGCAGGTCTTTCTGTGTGGAGTTTCCATGTTCTCCTGGTGCTTGTGTGGGTTTCCTCCAGGTTCTCGAGCTTCCACCACCAGTCCAAAGACCTGCATGTCAGGTTAACTGGTGGTTCTAGATCACCTGGAGGAGGGATTGGGAGGGTTCATGGTGGTTGGTCTACATGTGGCCCTGTGATGGAATGGAGACCTGTCCAGGTGATGGACTGGAGACCTGTCCAGGTGATGAACTAGAGACCTGTCCAGGTGATGGACTGGTGACCTGTCCAGGTGATGGACTGGAGACCTGTCCAAGTGATGGACTGGAGACCTGTCCAGGTGATGGACTGGAGACCTGTCCAGGTGATGGACTGGTGACCTGTCCAGGTGACGGACTGGAGACCTGTCCAGGTGACAGACTGGTGACCTGTCCAGGTGACGGACTGGAGACCTGTCCAGGTGATGGACTGGAGATCTGTCCAGGTGATGGACTGGAGACCTGTCCAGGTGATGGACTGGTGACCTGTCCAGGTGACGGACTGGAGACCTGTCCAGGTGATGGACTGGAGACCTGTCCAGGTGATGGACTGGTGACCTGTCCAGGTGACGGACTGGAGACCTGTCCAGGTGACAGACTGGTGACCTGTCCAGGTGACGGACTGGAGACCTGTCCAGGTGACGGACTGGTGACCTGTCCAGGTGATGGACTGGAGACCTGTCCAGGTGACGGACTGGAGACCTGTCCAGGTGATGGACTGGTGACCTGTATAGGTGACGGACTGGAGACCTGTCCAGGTGACGGACTGGAGACCTGTCCAGGTGATGGACTGGTGACCTGTCCAGGTGATGGATTGTGGCCTGATGAGAGTTAAAAAACCAGATCCATCGTCCCACCTGTGGGGCACGGGAGTGGCAGCATCATGACTCACACCGGCTAGTTTTTAAGAGTTTAAAGGCGATTCTGTGTGTATGTAAACTTCTGACTCTGAAGAAAGAAATCTCTCTACATGGTTCTGACATTTTTAAAGAAAAATAATGACAGAAGAAGAAAATTGTGATTCCTAATTGAGCTAAAACACTAAAGGTTTGCTCAGCTTTACTTTCAGTTTACTGTCTGTAAACTTCCTGCTGTTCAATAACCCATGAAAAAGTCTTGGTGTTTAATAATCTGGTAGTTTCATCACTGTTGCACGTCAGTGCGTTAACTGGGTCACATGACTGCCTGGTTCAGCCTCTGACTCGTCTTCTTACCGCCTCTGTCCATTAGTGTGTCTGATAATTACTGTCTGCCTTGAGTCCATGAGTCTCCTCCAGCTCCGTGGATGTGGGGTGGATGTGGGTCATGCAGATGGCCGTGATGGTATCAGAGCGTTGTGGCCTGTGGAGCAGCGGAGCGACACATGTGGATGCGTTTTTATTACACGTACAGTCGGGTGATCCAAACTGGCACCGCCACGTCAGCGTATGTCAGATGGCAGCAGGGACCGTGTCAGAGCTGGACCGCTCCGAGGTCGGGCTGCCACTCAGAGAAAGACTCGGGAGACGTTCGTCCTGTTGAATCAGCAGAGAAGAGAGACAGTCACAGACGGAGGACGTCACGGAGGGACAGCCCGAAAATTGCTGAGACACCAGGAGGAAGAGGGACCGAGACCCTGGAGGGTCCAGAGAGACCGGGACCCTGGAGGGCCCAGAGAGACCGAGACCGGGACCCTGGAGGGCCCAGAGAGACCGAGACTGGGACCCTGGAGGACCCAGAGAGACCGGAACCCTGGAGGGCCCAGAGAGACCGGGACCCTGGAGGGCCCAGAGAGACCGGGACCCTGGAGGGCCCAGAGAGACCGGGACCCTGGAGGGCCCAGAGAGACTGAGGCCCTGGAGGACCCAGAGAGACCGGGACCCTGGAGTACCCAGAGAGACCGGGACCCTGGAGGGCCCAGAGAGACCGAGGCCCTGGAGGACCCAGAGAGACCGGGACCCTGGAGTACCCAGAGAGACCGGGACTCTGGAGGGCCCAGAGAGACCGGGACCCTGGAGTACCCAGAGAGACCGGGACCCTGGAGGACCCAGAGAGACCGGGACCCTAGAGGGCCCAGAGAGACCAGGACCCTGGAGGACCCAGAGAGCAAGGCCGTAGCCAGGATTTTCAAATACCGAGGTCAACTCCCCAAAAATAAATGAATTACATAAATTCAAATAAAACAAAAACAGATCAGTGGTGCTAATGACACTTTTATTTTATACATTATAACTGTTGAATTGTGTCTGTGTGTTCGTGTGTGTGTTGTTTGTTGGTGAGGATGGAACAATGGAACAGCGTTACTCCTGTGCTTTTTTGAAGAGGTTTCTCACCATTAACTGTAATGATATAAAGAATATACAACAGACAGTAGCCATAAGACACGTGTAATCATGAATTCAGTTGACATTTAGTCCTTAGTGTAGACTGGAAAAGAGAAAACAAGAACGTAATGCTATTAGAACCTTACTAATAGATGGTCAAGAATGCACTGACCCAAATTTGATCTCTTAAGAAATCTTCAAATTCTACAGTAAATTGTACTGATCTTCTTATTCATCTCCAAATGCTGAGGCGTTCTTTGAGCATGTTAAAGAATGGACCCCCAACATCAATAAGTGTTTCAAAGATGTTTGTGAGGCAAATATTAATATGGCAGAGGTGGAAAAAGCTCTGAATTGCTTAGCATTGGATAAATCTCCAGGATCAGATGGTCTAACAAGCAATTTTTATAGACATTTTTGGGAACATCTTAAATATCTCTTTTTTAATACGGTTGGAGAAATATTTGAATCCCACACTCTGCCAACCACAATGAAACAAGGAATAATCACTCATTCCTAAACCTGGGAAAGAACATAAACTAAATGACAACCTTAGACCTATAACTTTACTCAAAAATGATTATAAAATTTTAACTCATATATATGCTAACTGGTTGAAATCTGGCATCACTCAAAGCATTTCAGATCTGGGTTTATAAAAGGTCGTTCAATTCATAACAATATACGACTTGTGCTTGACTTGCTGGAGTACAATCACTTAATTGAAGAAGATGGTTTTATTTTATTTTTAGATTTTTTTAAAGCATTTGATATAATTGAACACAAATTTATTTTCAGTACGTTAGAAATATTTGGCTTTGGTGAAAACTTCATTAATGTGATAAAATTAATTTATAAAGATACAAATAGTACAGTAATACTACCACAGGGTACATGCCCAAGATCCTTTGTAGGTAAAGGTATTAAGCAAGGATGTCCTATATCTCCTTTACTCTTTATTATAGCAGCAGAAATGCTTTCAGTTCTCATTAAAAATACTAATTTTGAAAAACTGAAGGTTCTAGACAGACAGTTAGCAATTAGCCAACTCGCTAATGATATTACAATTTTTCTGAAAAATAGTGACCAGAGGCTAACACCACCACACACACACCACACACTCATTCAACTCATTCTCATATTTTCCTCCTTAAATTCTCAGCTTCCCTTTTCCTCTTTCCCTGTCCTTCTGTTGTCTTAACTACTGCTGCAAATGATAATGTGGTTTGTTGCAGCCGTCCACCGGAGACGGAAGGACGTAACGGGTTGTTCCGACGCATTTTTACTATCGCCACCGAGCTGTTCTGTCAAACTCTCTTAGTGGTGCGTTCAGGATCAGTCTGACACTGTCACGTGATACTGGAGCAACGAGTCAGAATGCAATCGGCTCTGTTTATCTTCGCAACGTTGTGAAAAAATTACTTTTAAGACCTGGAAAATGAAATCAATGGGGGAAAAAATACCGAGGACATGATCTCGGTGTCTTCAATGGTAGTTACAGCCTTGCCAGAGAGACCGGGACCCTGGAGGGTCCAGAGAGACCGAGACCCTGGAAGGCCCAGAGAGACCGAGACCCTGGAGGGCCCAGAGAGACCGGGACCCTGGAGGGCCCAGAGAGACCGGGACCCTGGAGGGCCCAGAGAGACCGGGACCCTGGAGGACCCAGAGAGACCGGGACCCTGGAAGGCCCAGAGAGACCGAGACAGCCTGCCGTCTGAGGGCCACTTTCACGGGGACCAAAGACAGTCTGAGAGGACGACAGTGAAAACAAGCCACTGGATGAGCACGTCCACCAACCATGAACCGGCTTAGAGTTAAAATCTTTAAGTAGAAAAAAGGGCCGCATGAGAAGTGATGAGATGTGAAGCTTTAATCTGAGCTAAGATGCTGCTGAGAGACACGACTCAGAGGACGCTGAGAGCTTCACATCTCTGCACCGCTTTGAAACTGATATACAGTGATCCCTTAGTTTTCGCTGTTTCGCCTCCCCGAGCCTAAACAATGTGTTTAAAATATGTCTAAAAACAGTAAAAAAGTATTGAGGCACTGCAGTGAAACAAGACAAAGGCTCAACTGTGGTCTTTCTGTTACCTTCACAGCCTCTGGTCTCTGAACCGTAGTAAAGAAACTGCTGCTATTGTGCTATTTTTGGCTCATAATTAGCGGCTAACACGCTAACAACAAAAAAAAAACAGTCTGTTTTTCTCTGCATGGAACGAGCACTTTATTCTGGCACTGCAGGAACTTGTAACATCACACAGGTTGTATTGTTGGGCTCCTGTTGGTTAACAGAGAATGTAAATCTATACACGCTGGGCTGCTGTTGATGCTCACTACACTTTACATCTAACCCCGTTTTCATTCTGCCATCCGACCACACACACACTACATTACCCATAGGGCCAAATCATTACCCATAAGGCCACAGCATTACCCATAAGGCCACCTTCTTAAAGGGGCCAGGCTGGCTCAGAACATTTCTTCACTGTGAGAGAACGCGCACAACATCAACATGTTTCCTCGATTTTTTTCAGATTTTTTTATATATTATATATTTCTGAAAAATCCGCAAATAACTAAAACTGCGGAACTTAAAGTGCAAATAGATGAGGGATCACTGTATTACTATAAGTAACATGGAGCGACACCATACAGGTTAGGGGTGTGAAAAAAAAATCGATTTGGCAATATATCGCGATTTTCAGCCGCCCAATATAATATCGATTTTTCAGCTCCCAATATCAATTTTTTTTTTCAAAAACACTTATAATAAACAATAAAAAGGTTGTTGAAGCAAATTGTTTTGACTCAATTTGTCCTCTAAATGACCAATATCATCTGATGAACATATACAACAACTTGATTTTTCATCTCTACTTTTAATTTTGATATCAACTGGGTAGAATATTGCAATATATCGTGATATCACGATAATATCGTATCGTGACCAAAGTATCACGATACATATCGTATTGCGAGGTCCTTGCCAATACTCACCCCAAGTACAGGTGACGGCGTTAGAAACAGAAATGGTCAAGAGGAGGAGAAGCTGAAGGATGGAAAGAAGCAAGGAAGGAAGAATCCACAACTGCAGCCTTGAATGTGTATTTAAAGTTCACGTTTCTGAAGGGTGAATTAAAGAGGTCACATGATGCTTTCTGAAGTTTTCCTGTCTGTTGCAGCTTGATGTGCGTCTGCAAAGTTGTTCTTGCGTAAAAGACTCCTGAGCTGTTTGATTGACGTCCAGTCAGTTAGAAGGCAGCTGGCCTCTAACTGAGCAATCAGAGATGAGTGTTTCATTGCTGTTTTTAACTGTCATCACTTCAGCTGCTTAGCGTGAAGAACGTTTGGTAACTTTGACATCTGAGCTGTGAATTAAACGTTAACGGAGCTCCAGCTCCAGCAGCAAAGGGCTGGATGGACTCAGCTGAAGACGAGGCTCCAAAGATCCTCCTCAGAACCGCGTCCTAGTTATGAGGTCGCTGGTTTCACACTGAGGATGAGAGAATATGTATCAGCTGTGTGATACTTCCTTCTCTTTGCTTTTTTTTTTGTCTATGAGACTTTGGGAGAAAACCTCATGATCAGTGATTCCCAAAGTGTGGGCCACGGCCCCCTGGTGGGCCGTCGTGGTGCTGCAGGTGGGTCGTGAGCGGCCTTTTAAAATAAACAAATGTGTTTTAAATACAGTGGTACCTCAACTACGAACGTCTCTACATATGAAATTTTCAGGTTACGAAATGCCTCAACGGGAAAATATTGCCTCATGTTACGAAATAAATTTCAGGATACGAACGTCAGAAATCCAGTAGCGCTGCTACTCGCAGCTCCCAGAGTTTACTGAACGCAAACATAGCTGTCAGCTCTGTATCTCGGTTTGAAAGCAGTGCGTCCGAGCTGCTCTGCCATTGGCTACCGCTTAGCATCTTCCTGCTATCCCATTGGCTATCCCATTGGCTATCGCTTGGCATTTTCCTGGCATCCCATTGGCTATCGCTTAGCATCTTCCTGGCATCCCATTGGCTATCGCTTAGCATCTTCCTGGCATCCCATTGGCTAGGAGGGCCCCTTGTCTGTATGAGCGTAACCCAGCAACCCAGGTAAATGAACAATTTTTACCTCCGCCAAGGAGGTTATGTTTTTGCCGGTGTTTATCTGTCTGTTTGTGTTCAAGATAACTCATCTCTGGATAACAGCCTCCACCAGATTTTGTCATGAAGTCGTTTTAAAGGCGTCTGCTCACCCATCTCTGGATGGTGTCGTCCCTCCACAGGAACGCTGACTGTCCGTCGCAGCAGCTTGTTCCTGTGAGACTCTGAGCGCCGTTCGCGCATCAGCAAAGGATGAACCTGCCAGAGGGAAATGCACAGTCAGTACATATGCACACACGCACACACAAACACACACACAAACCTGAAGCTCTGCACAGAATATAGACAAGTCGATTAACAGTCTTTATTCATCTCATAGCTGCATTTCAGGAACCGCTGCTTCCATCTTGTATATATATATATATATATATATATATATATATATATATATATATATATGTGTGTGTGTGTGTCTGTATGTATATTAGGGCTGGGCAAGTTAACGTGTTATTATTGCATTAACTCATTAATTTATTAACACCGACATTTATTTTATCGCGCGTTAACGCATGTTGCTCACATGCTTTTATTCTGAAAAGTCTTTTACTGGCTACTGCAGAACGGGAAAACAGTAAACATAAGGAAAAGCTGAAACAGACATGGAGAACAGTAAAAATCTGTGAACTTTACAGTTCAGGTAGCAACTCAGGTAGCAATATTAACAATTCTGTCTAAAAAAAAAAGAAATTCTGACTGCAACCAAACTTTGTCGTCAGTCCTCCATGTTCCATCAGATCTGCTCCATGTGTTCACTGTCCTGCTGTTCTCTAGCTGGTTACTGCAGTGCGGCTCCATCTAGTGGCACAGATGTGTAAAGACAACAGAAAGTCCAGTCCTCCATTATAAAACAAATTCAGTTCTGTGGCCCATTTTTTAACTTCGTATTTTTTATCCAGTCTAAAATTGAAGTATAAAAAAAACAGGCTTTTTTTTCATTAGATCAAAAAATTAAAAATGCAATAAAATGTCACTTTTTAATTTTTTTTAATTTTTGATTGATCCACGGATTGATAAAGTTACTGAACTTTAACATGGACATTTTCATTTTAAAGTTCTCCCAGACGGAAGATTCTACAGACATTCAACATTCAACAGGATTCAAAATTGTGCTGAGACATAATCATTTTGTTGGATTTTGTTTGTAGACTTTTTTTTAAATTTCTTATAAAAACAGGATGACATTAATGCCCTGGCAGTGGCAATAAGCTTTATTTTATTTTATTTTACATTTTTTAAGATGAGATTTACACTAAATATGTGGTTACTGACAAGTGCTGATGTTAAAAGTGTTTGAACAACAAATGTTATGACACTTTAGTTCATATGGCAGCAGAACATTTAAATAAAAGTGACCTTTACACTATTTTTGAATTCATCATTTGATTTTGTGTATGCAATGAAATTAATCGTGATTAAAATTTTTATAACACACTTTTGTGCTTTTTAACAATAGGAACATTAGCCTATACAAAGCTAGAATTCTGCTCAAAAATATAAATACAATATTCTAAAATGTAGATATTTTGAAAAACAAAATAAAAATAACATTGGCTCAGACTTTTGCTTAAAAAAATAATCCATCTGATGTGCAAAATTGAACAGTTGCAACACTGAACAGTTTCAAGCTGTTAGTCAGATTAAATAACATGAATAAGGCTCAGGGTGTTTCTTTAAAAAATAATCTTTTTATTCTTTCATAAAGTCCGGGTATGATTTTCTGGCTAAAATGTGGATGAGAAGGTTATTGATATCCGGGCTCAATTACCTTTATCGTGTGTTTGAAGCCAGCGTTCTCTACCACTGATTAGGGTGTTTTTGTGCACGCGCGTCACCTCGCCTGTGTATGTGGTGACATGCGCCCAGTCCGCACACAGAAACTCGCGCTGGCTGTGCACTGAGCCCGGCAGAGAGAGAGGGAGAGAGCACGAGAAGCTCGCAAGGCAGACAGCAGCCAAGTGACGGCTTCAAACCTAGCGGTTTGAGCGCGTGTGAGTCTCAAAATCACCAGAAAAAGTAGCTAGATTTGTCGCTAGTCGCTTTTTACAAATTAAGTCGCTAGGGGGGTCTGGAAAGTCGCTAGATATAGCCACAAAGTCGCTAAGTTGGCAACACTGACCGTGTGCGCACAACTGCGCATGTGCAGCTGCAGCGCTCTGCTCCACAACGTGCGGTCCTCTACTTAATATGTCCGTGTGGAAACTCGCTCGGTACGCCCCCGTCCCGAACCGACCTACCTGTACCGAAACGGTTCAATACAAATACATGTACCGTTACACCCCTATATATATATATATATATATATATATATATATACATATATATATTTATATATATATATATATATATATATATATATATATATATATATATATATATATGAAATGTTAATAAAACGTCGGCGAGGTTGGTGTAAAATAGACCATGAATGGACCGATCAATCAGCTCCTTCACGCCGTTCAGAGAAAGTAAACGCAGGAACGGCGGAACCGGAGAATGAGTGATGCAACATCAACCAGCGGCGCCATGTCTGGCCCCAAAGTCCCAGAATTCATAAAAGCAAGGACCTGCGGGATGACAGATGCAGGAATGTGCTGCATTAATCAGAAACAACTGTACCTGGGACACACAGCAGCACGTCGTAAACCGCGACCGAGCACCGGAGCGGGAACGCAGCGGCAGCACCGGAACAAAACAAACATATGTTGTATTTTACACGCGTTTCTTATGGTTTCTGACGGAAAACCACCGTTTCAGGAGACCAGACAGCTGTGTCAGGAAACGAGCCCAGAAAAATCCATTTCACCGTCTGCCAGGTGTCAAAGTACCACAGGTACCGCAGGTAAGGAAGAGGAGGGAAATGACAAAGACAGGGTTTTTTTTTTTTTTTATTTAAAAATAAATGTAGAAATTAGTTATTGAGTTACTGGAAAACTGCATCAAAATGTTCATAAGATTGTACATGTCCATCAGAATAATCTGGAACAAGCTTCGGTAGAGGATCAAAGGAGCATCAGACAAAGGATGAACTTCCAAGCAGAGATTCAATTCAGTTCAGTTCAAAAGTCCTTTATTGATCCCTGAAGGTGAATTAAACCGTTGCAGTAACTGTCCTGGTCTAAGACTCTTCAGTTATTGATTCTAGAAGGTTCCAGCTGCGTTCAGGAAGGATCTCCTGCAGATCTGAAGATCCTCTGACTGAAGACACTGATGCTGAATCTCTGTTGTGTAGAGCAGTGGTCCCCAATCCCCAGACCACGGACCGGTACTAGGCTGTGGATCAATGGGTACTGGGCTGCGCAAGAAAAAAATAGAAATTTAAGTGTTTTTTTTAAATATATGAGTCTGAACGAGCTTTTATTTTGAAAAATGACCGGCTTCTCTCTGTTACACCTCGGTCACTTGAGCACCAAAATTGAACCCAGCTAGCAAAATGAGTAATAAACGGACATGTTTGGAAAGTTTCCTGGTGAAGGAGAAAATGTGAAGAGAAAGAAGAGCAGCGTGCAACTTCCAAGAAAAAGAAAGATTTTAACCGACAATAAGAGAAGTTCTACTGAAATATGGATTTATCACCACAGCTGATTTCCACAGGCCAAGCTCTGCATGAGGTCTTTGTTATTTATTTAATGGGTGGAGAGGATGTTACCAGAGACTTTGATGTTATATTCATGTTATGTTATTGCTGTAATGTAATGTAATGAGTAACGAGAATGTAATGAGTACTCCACCACCTCCACTTCTCCTCCATGATGGAGATGCTGTTGGACTTGTTCCTGGTCCTCCTGAAATCCACAACCATCTCCTTCGTCTGGTTGACATTTAACATGAGATGATTGTCTCCACACCAGCTACAAAGTGATCCACCAGTCCTCTGTCCTCAGTCTCTGGTCCTCCAGTCCTCTGTTCTCAGTCTCTGGTCCTCCAGTCCTCTGTCCTCAGTCTCTGGTAGAGATGCGCGGATGAACCGCGCACCCGTGGGCGGAGCGGATAATCCGCATATCGGGCGGATGACTCGTCAAAAAATAATACTTTAATTAAATTCGGGCGGGTTGCGGTTGAAGCACTCAAATAATAATAATAAGAAAAAATATTTTACATATTATTAAAAAGGATGGCGGGTCGGTTCGGTTTTGAAAATTGGTGAAAAAAACGTTCCTGCAAATGGATAGCGGGCGGATAGAGATTTTAAGAAGCGGTTGCGGGTTAAAATATACGTCATCCGCGCATCTCTAGTCTCTGGTCCACCAGTCCTCTGTCCTCAGTCTCTGGTCCAGCAGTCCTCTTTCCTCAGTCTCTGGTCCACCAGTCCCCTGTCCTCAGTCTCTGGTCCTCCAGTCCTCTGTCCTCAGTCTCTGGTCCAGCAGTCCTCTGTCCTCAGTCTCTGGTCCTCTAGTTCTCTGTCCTCAGTCTCTGGTCCTCCAGTCCTCAGTCCTCAGTCTCTGGTCCACCAGTCCTCTGTCCTCAGTCTCTGGTCCTCTAGTTCTCTTTCCTAAGTCTCTGGTTCACCAGTCCTCCGTCCTCAGTCTCTGGTCCTCCAGTCCTCTGTCCTCAGTCTCTGGTCCTCCAGTCCTCTGTCCTCAGTCTCTGGTCCAGCAGTCCTCCGTCCTCAGTCTCTGGTCCTCCAGTCCTCTGTCCTCAGTCTCTGGTCCTCCAGTCCTCCGTCCTCAGTCTCTGGTCCACCAGTCCTCTGTCCTCAGTCTCTGGTCCTCCAGTCCTCTGTCCTCAGTCTCTGGTCCACCAGTCCTCTGTCCTCAGTCTCTGGTCCTCTGGTCCTCCAGTCCTCAGTCTCTGGTCCACCAGTTCTCCGTCCTCAGTCTCTGGTCCTCCAGTCCTCTGTCCTCAGTCTCTGGTCCACCAGTCCTCTGTCCTCAGTCTCTGTTCCCCTATCTCTGGTCCCCCAGTCCTCTGTCCTCAGTCTCTGGTCCACCAGTCCTCTGTCCTCAGTCTCTGGTCCAGCAGTCCTCTGTCCTCAGTCTCTGGTCCACAGTCCCCTGTCCTCAGTCTCTGGTCCTCCAGTCCTCTGTCCTCAGTCTCTGGTCCAGCAGTCCTCTGTCCTCAGTCTCTGGTCCTCTAGTTCTCTGTCCTCAGTCTCTGGTCCTCCAGTCCTCTGTCCTCAGTCTCTGGTCCACCAGTCCTCCAGCCTCAGTCTCTGGTCCTCCAGTCCTCTGTCCTCAGTCTCTGGTACTCCAGTCCTCCGTCCTCAGTCCCTGGTCCTCCAGTCCTCCGTCCTCAGTTTCTGGTCCTCCAATCCTCTGTCCTCAGTCTCTGGTCCTCCAGAGACTGAGGACAGAGGACCAGAGGACCAGGACCAGAGACTGAGGACAGAGAACTGGTGGACCAGAGACTGAGGAGAGAGGACCAGAGGACCAGGACCAGAGACTGAGGACAGAGGACTGGTGGACCAGAGACTGAGGACAGAGGACTGGTGGACCAGAGACTGAGGACAGAGGACTGGAGGACCAGAGACTGAGGACAGAGGACTGGTGGACCAGAGACTGAGGACGGAGGACTGGAGGACCAGAGACTGAGGACAGAGGACTGGAGGACCAGAGACTGAGGACGGAGGACTGCTGGACCAGAGACTGAGGACAGAGGACTGGTGGACCAGAGACTGAGGACAGAGGACTGGAGGACCAGAGACTGAGGACGGAGGACTGGTGGACCAGAGACTGAGGACAGAGGAGTGGTGGACCATAGACTGAGGACAGAGGACTGGAGGACCAGAGACTGAGGACAGAGGACTGCTGGACCAGAGACTGAGGACAGAGGACTGGAGGACCATCTTGGTGAGGGACGAAGTCACCACGCGACCTCGTCCACCATCTTGAAATCCTCCTCACGCTAGAAGCAGACTTAGTTTATCTACCACACACACACACCTACTGTATAGTTTCCAGCACACATGTATATAAGTTTACACTGGTTTCCATTTTATTTTCTTACGTTAGTTTAGTCGTCTTTTAGTTAGTAGATATCAGGATCTTGATTCAACTGTTTGTTCCTTTTAATATTTGTGTTAATAAATCCTGATATATTCTAATGAGAGAAGTTGTTTGTGGTTATTTTACACAGTTTTGTGACATTGGCTGGTTGAAGAGGTCTGTGCTCGGACTCACATCTTCTCTGTTGTTCTATGCGCCACACCTGGTCACAGGCTGGCACGCATAGAACAACAGCCGATTTGAGACTGATTGTGCTGTTTAGTCCTTTTTCCTGATTTATCAGGTGGTGCCCCATTTCATTTTATTAACTTTGTTAATACCCTTCTGGTTATTAGCAGCTGTCCCTCAAGACAGTTGGTAATAACCCTTTTATGACTAAATGAGCACATTATATGCCTTATTGCACAACATTGTCATTTGTCCCCACTTTTCCACATGAATGTTCTGCAGCAGCTGCTTCTCTAAAATCATTGATGATGTTTTCCCCTCTTGGCACAGCGTTACATCTGAAGACCTCCTGGCGATCAGCAACTAAAAGACTAAAAAGAGTTTTTCACATCGCCTTGTCCAACGAAGCCGTAAAGATCACTTTTCTCCAAGAGGATGACTGCAAACAGGAACTACAGAAGCAGTGGAGGATGGTGCAGCCTGGGGGCGGGGCCTGGGGGCGGGGCTTTGGGCCGGCTCCAGCAGCAGTGAAGGTCACCGGCAGGTCACGAGGGGCCGAGTGTCCCATCAGGCTGGAGAGCATAAAGATTTCATGAAGTCGCCGCTCCTGCTGCTCAACGTACAGCTGCTCGGTGCCGGATGGACGAGCGGCGCGTCTCTGCCGGAATAATCCGGTTAGAGCAGCCGAGCGGAGGACGCTCCACATCTCACGGCATCGGGATCGTGTTTACGAGCCTTTTTATTCACCTTAATCAGGTACAGGAGTCGTAAATTAGCCGCCGGTGCAGTTATTTCCTCCTCTGCTGCTCGTGCAGCTTAAGCGCAGTAAAACTACGTTGTTATGCGGCGCAGTTTTCAGTCCAACACAAAGTCTGTTGGGAAGGAATTACACTACAACCTTCTTTATGAAAAATATATTAAGAGAAATCCATTTTTTATGAGTCCGGAGAAGCAATGCACACTGATTATTCACTAAACCCCAGTTCTGTTGGAGCTTTTTCACAAACAAGATTTGGGTTTGTTATTATTTTTTATTATTCTTGGCAGCAGTGAGTGGAGGCTAATGTTGGTTGGACGTTAAAACTAAAGTACCGTTACCAGGCCAGCTGACAGTCTTGAATAGTCTTGCCTATAAATTAGGCATTTTAATTTGAAGAATTTTTTCTTTGTCAACTGATAATACAGTAAATAAACATGTATATCAAACTTTAAATGAAAACTTGAATTGTGAGTTTTATATCTTCAAAACCAAATGAACACTTCTCACTATAAGATGGCTGCTGCTGCTGTTGCCTCTCTGGGCTCAGAGTTATTCTATCCATCAAAAATCAGCAAAATATAGAGCCATCTAACCAGGATTAAAATTCAGTTAATGCTACACAGATGTTTTTTTATGATGCTGTTGGAAATTGCAGCCAAGTAAGAGGAACTTTGACCATTTCTTTGGATATATTTTCAAGGCCTGGAAAAGCAGGACTGTCTCAAGGCCCTGGCCTGGAGGAAGTGAGCTGAGAAGCGCGGAGCTAGGCCATTAAGGGCCTTATCTGCTTCTCGCATATAAGGCCCTTAATGGCCTAGCTCCGCGCTATTTACAAGACTTGATAGCTCGTTATGCTCCTAATAGAGCTCTCCGCTCTCAGAGTGCAGGATTACTCGTCGTTCCTAGAATATCTAAAAGTAGGTTTGGAGGATGGGCCTTCTGCTACCAGGCACCTTTTTTATGGAACCAGCTACCAGTTTGGGTTAAGGAGGCTGATACTATCTCCATCTTTAAAACTAAGTTGAAAACATTTCTGTTCAGTAAAGCCTACAATTAGTCTTAACTATAGTGTGTAGGGGCTAATAGTTATAACTATAGTTGTAGTAGTAAGACTAGAGTAGCTCGTCTTAATCACAGCTTCGTCATAGTTATGCTGCTATAGGCCTACGCTACAGGGAGACACCAGCATGATTTGCTGAGTGGTGTCTCCACTGCTCTTCTCCTTTTTCTTCCCTTTCTTCCTCCCTTCCTCCTCCTCCAGCTCATTTATAATTATTTGGGAGCACCCTGCTACTGAAACTGTGCTCCATTTTCTTTGCTTTCCTGTTGTTTGTTGTGCTGTTTCTGCCCCCTTTTCCTCTTTGTGTATTTGCAGGCCAGAGTTTCCTGGGTTTCATGCTGACTTGCAGTTCCATCCACTGTCCATCCCGGGGTTCTCCTCCACTTGTGTTTGGGTACCGACTGGCGTGGTGATCGGCGACCTGGTCCTCTGGCCATCTCATCCCAGTGCTGCTGCCTCCATCTGTTTATGTTTATATATTGCATCCTTTTGCTTGAAATCCTACCCTTCTCTTTTCTTAAACCCAAACCCCTTCCTCCTTCCCCCTCCTCCCCCTTCTCTCACACACCTCACCTACACCCCACCCGCACATTACTGATACTCAAGAGCCTATCATGGCTCATTACGCTGACCACACGCCCAAGGGCCCTCTATAGCTCGCTTGCATTCACCCTACAACAATTCCACTACTTCTTTATTATTATTTTTACTTTTTCTGTGCTCTCCTCTCTCTGTCCTACATCCTCTTTCTGTCCTCCATCTTCTCTCTGTCCTACATCCTCTCTCTGTCCTACATCCTCTCTCTGTCCTCCATCCTCTCTCTGTCCTCCATCCTCTCTCTGTCCTGTCTCCCCTCTTTTCTTTCTCTACCCGGCTGGCCTTCGGCAGGAAGGTCCCCCCATATGAGCCAGGTCCTGCTCAAGGTTTCTTCCTCTTAAAGTGGAGTTTTTTTTCCTTGCCACTGTTTGGTATAAAGGTTTTTTTTTTCTCCCTACGTGGGAGTTTTTTACCTGCCATTATCATTGATTGGATTTAATTATATAATCTTAGTTGATGATATTTGCTCGGGGGTCATGCTCTGGGTCTCTGTAAAGCGCCTAGAGACAATTGTCATTGTAACAGACGCTATATAAATAAAATTGAATTGAATTGAATTGAATTGAGAAGCTGGGCAATCTCAAATTGTGGGCAAGATGTCAGTTACAACAAAAAAGCTTGCAGAAGAACTAGAGGAGATTAAAAAATCTCTCAACTTTATGGCAGAGGAAATCAGCAAAGTTGTTAAACAACAGGCTACACTTATGGGCCTCATGGGAGAAGTGCGTGAGCTGAGAGCCATGATCAAACAAAGGGACCAGAGGATTGAGCTGCTGGAGCAAAGAGTGGATGATTTGGAGCAGTATACTCGTGCTGGAGATATTATAATCACAGGATTGGAAACCAAACATCGCAGCTATGCTCGAGTTACAGTCTCAGATACTGCAGGTGAGGATGCACCATCTGAAGAATTACAGACACTAGAAAAAAAAAAGTAGTGACATTTTTGAACAACAAAAACATCATGATAGACAAGAATCATATTTCAGCTTGTCACACACTTTCAAATAAGGATAAAGTGAAACCCACAATAGTGATCCAGTTTTCAAACCGAAAACATAAAGTGGAAGTGTTGAAACAAGCAAGAAACCTGAAGGGCACTGGAGTCTACATCAATGAGCATTTAACAAAGAAAAATGCAGAAATTGCCAGACAGAGCCGCATACTGAGAAGGGAGAAGAAAATCCAGGCAACATGGACAAGAAACGGCAAAGTGTTTGTGAAGTCAAATGGGACACCAGAGCAAGCAAAGACTGTCATGATACGTAACATGACAGACCTGGACCAATTCAGGTGATTATTATGCATTGGACAGTTGTAAAATGGACTTTACTGTAGGCTTGTCTCTGGTTTGTTTGTTGTTTTTTTCTCTTTAATATGGAGGACACTTTCATTTTAGACAGGGCAGTAAATCCTGATACTGATCCTGAAATTTGCTCAAATGGAAAATTTAAGTTAATTTTTTAAATGAGATTAATCACAAACAATTTAGTTTTGAAAATAATGTGGATCCTGAGTTAAATGTCTACAAAGATTACATATTAAGTGCTAAATATTATACTGAAACTCAATTGGATTGCCTTAACTTAGAGGGCTTCTCAATGCTACATTTTAATAGTAGGAGCCTTTATACTAATGAAAAAATAAAAGATTATGTGCTATTGTTAAAACATACTTTTCACATAATTGCCATAAGTGAGACCTGGATTTCTGACCATAGGTATGAAAACTCTTTTCAATTGGAAGGGTATGATTTCTACAGTGCAAAGAATAAGCGAGGTGGTGGTGTTGACTTTTTTGTGCAAAAAGACTTTCAGTGTAAACAAATTGACTGCACAGTGGGTAGATGATTAATGGAAAGCCTCACAATTGAAAATTGCTTCAGTAAAATTCAAAAGTATAACTTTGAGTTGTATTTACCGGACACCTGGATCTTGTATTGAACAATTCACAACTACAGTAGTTGACCTTATCAGAAAAGTAGGAAACAAGAAAATGTTTTTTGTTTGTGGTGACTTGAATATTGATCTGTTGAAATGGAAAGAGCATAAGTTAACAACTGATTTCTGTAACACAATGTTTAGCTTTGGCCTTTGGCCTCTTATAGACAAACCCAGTAGGATTACTAAGGACACAGCCACACTTATCGATAATATTTTTTCGTCTGCTATTGTCCAAACAACATGTGGGTTGCTCATAAATGATATAACTGACCATCTTCCTATTTTTATGATCATGCATAGTTAAAATCTTCAAATACACCCCAGAATAGTGAATCTTTATTTAGGTTAGGACGGTTAAGAACCCCAGGAAGACTGGAATCTTTAAAGGAAGAACTCAAAAGTTGTAATTGGGAGACTGTCTATGTGGAGGATCCAAACCAAGCATATGAGGCTTTTCTTATGATTTTTTTAAATGCATATGATAAGCACTGTCCTATAAAAAAGTATTCAGTAAAAGGTAAAGATTCAAATAAAGAACTATCCTGGATGACAAAAGGCCTCCAAAAGTCTTGCCAAAAGAAAAAAAATACTTTATAAACAATTTTTACAATTAAGAACCAATGAAAGTGAACATAAATATAAGTTATATAAAAATAAACTGACGACACTCATAAGACAACAAAAGAAAAAAATTCTACTCTGAAAAGTTAGAAGCCAGTAAAAACAATATGCAAAAAACTTGGAAAGTAATAAATCATATCATTAGAAATAAATCCACACAAACTGAATTTCCAAATTATTTTTGGGATATCAGTGGCTCAAAAGTTGAGCACTTAAAGACAATAACGAATAATTTTAACGATTATTTTGTTAATGTTGGACCAACCTTGGCAAACAAAATTATTGTGGACAATCAAGACAAAGAACTCTTTAATGGTTTAATTAAACAGAATCTAAATTCTATGTTTCTCTGTGGGATTGAAGAAAGGGATATTATTGAAGTTGTAAATAAGTTCAAAAATAAAACATCAACTGATGTAAACCTTATAGATATGTCTATACTTAAAGAGGTCATTCATTTTATTGTTAAACCTCTAACCTACATATATAACCTTTCCTTCCAAACAGGCATCTTTCCACAAGACATGAAATTAGCCAAAGTAGTTCCCATATTTAGAAATGGTGACAGACACAGTATGGACAATTACAGGCCAGTAGCTTTACTGCCACAATTTTCAAAGATTTTAGAAAAGCTCTTTATAAAACAACTAGATAACTTTATTGAAAAATATAATATTTTAAATGAGCAACAATATGGATTCAGAAAGAACAGAACAACTACATATGCAGTGATGAAAATGGCTGAAGAAATAGCTGATGCAATCGATAACGATCTTCATACAGTAGGTATCTTCATAGATTTAAGTAAAGCTTTCGACACCATTGATCATAACTATTTGCTGGAAAAAATGAAACACTACGGATTTAGAGGGACAGTTCATGCCTGGCTGAAAAGTTATTTAGAAAATAGACAGCAATATGTTCAAATAAACCAAGCAATGTCCGAATTTAAAAACCGGTCACCTGTGGATTGCCTCAGGGCTCCATCATTGGCCCCAAATTATTTATTCTCTTTATTAATGATATTTGTTATGTTTCTGATAAGTTAAAATGTATTATATTTGCTGATGACACAAATTGTACTCCTCCGGGAGAAATTTTAGAAGAACTTTTGCACATTGTTGAACAAGAACTTGGAGTGCTCAAAACTTGGTTTGATGTTAATAAATTATCTCTTAATATAAAGAAAACCAAATTTATGGTATTTGGAAACCAAGCTGGAAGTAATATTAAATTAAAAAATCTTTAACACTGAAATTGAAAGGGTCTGGGAGACCAAATTCCTCGGGGTTGTGATCGATCATAAACTTAACTGGAAAAAACATGTTGAATATGTAAAAGGGAAAATCTCGAAATCAATAGCAATCATGTACAAAACCAAAGACATGCTGAACCATAAAAGTTTATATTTAATTTACTGTTCACTGATACTTCCTTATTTAATTTACTGTGTGGAACTATGGGGATCTACGTTTAAAACCATAACTGATAAAATTGTTTTACTACAAAAACGAGCTATACGCATCATAAATAAAGCGGGATATTATGATCATACTAATCCATTATTTTTAAATTCTCATATTCTGAAGTTTAGAGACTTGGTTTATTATAGAACAATGCAAATCATGTTTAAAGCAAAAAATAAAACACTACCAGACAGTGTGCAGAAGTTTTTCATAGCGTCTGAGAGTAAATATGAGTTAAGAGATGGATGCAGATTTTTGTTACCAAAAGCGATAAAAGAAGTTAAAAGAAGATGTATTTCTTTTATAGGGGTCCAGCAGTGGAATAGTGTTGATCTTAAACTTAAGCAATGTACTTCCTTTGTTATGTTCAAAAAATCATTATGTGCATTTATATTTGGGAGTTATGGCTGTAATTGAAAAAAGGGGAAAAGAGATATGTATGTGTATGTATATGCATCTATGTGTGTACATGTATGTATGCAAGTGTATGTACAGTATATGTATATATTATATGTTTGTTTGTTTTTTTGTTTGTTTTTTTGTTTGTTTGTTTGTTTTTTTTGTTTTTCTTTTTGTTCCCACTTGACACTATATATTGTGTAGCTTAAGTTGTATAGTAGGCGGGCATTAATAAGCTTTGCTTCTGCCTGAGCCTTTTTCAGTCAAATTGTAATTTTTTTTTTGTCTCTTCCTTGTTTGCCTTGAAAGGTTGACTGAAATAAACTTAAACTAAACTAAAACTAAAACTAAACTAAACATCTCCATCTCTTAAATTTAGGGCACTTGTTGACTTTTTTTCTACTTTAAAAGAGAACAACAAACATGGGAGGCAAAATAGGGCCTTTTTTGAGCTGCTATATGTTAACCAGTCCCTATCTATTTTTTCCCGTCCATTGTGGGATGTGAAATATGTCAAATAGTTTGGAAATTGCCTGCCCTCTGCATCTGTCGGCAATTCCTTTGCCCTCTCTGAAAAAGGTGTTCATTTTGCCATCACTCGCACGAGGTTCACTCTATCAGAGTCAGTCAAAGTGTGATCTAGGCCAAACCATTTTTGTGTGGGGTGGGAGGGTTCATGATCAATATTTCTCAAGGACAACTAGAAGTATACAAATAAAAAACTTATTGACTTATTACTTATTAAACTGATTGAAAGAATAGATTTCCACAAATAGGACTATTCTGACATTTTTTTAAATTCCACAATTTAATGAGGGCCCAGTTGTGGGCCCCCCTCTCCCTGGGCCCGGGACAGCAGACCCGTTTGTCCCCCCCATCGACGGGCCTGACGTTACAGTCATGTTTCAGCCGGCGTTATCGTTGTCCTCTTGAAAACTAAAGGATCAAGTCTTCTGGTTCTGGTTTTTCCAGCTGTCTCTCAGCCAGTTTGTCCCGTCCTCTCGCCACAGAGGTCACCAGGAGGTCGTTCAGGTGTCGTCCCAGGTGTGTTTGTGGGATCAGCAGCTGTTTCTCCAGCTCTCCTGAGACATCACGCGCTGCTGACGTCATCCAGACGTCATCTCCTCCATATCGGTCCTCCTCAGCACCCTGAGAGAGTGGAGTCTCTGTTGTGTCCAGGAGACGTCCTCAGCTGTCTGTCCCCAGGACCTGGTGCAGAGCAGGAGGTCGTGTTTGGTCCACCGTCCTCACAGCTGTTTGACACCGTCTCGTCCCTTGTCGATGGCGGTTGTGTCATCCTCAGAGTTGATGATGGAATCAGAGGGGGGGGGGATCATAGTTTTCAGGTTTCTGGACTGGAGATCAGAGCTCAGGGACACTTCTGATGGACACATGTCATCCATGAATGCAGATGTGTCTCTGCAGAGCTGCTGTTGGTTCTGCAGTTAAAGGTGTTACAGGCAGTCCTGCAGCAGTCTTAGCTGTCTCAGCTGTCTCAGCTGTCTCACCTGTCTCACCTGTCTTAGCTGTCTCAGCTGTCTTCAGTCCATGCTCCTGTCTGGGTCATCACGTGAAGCCGCCGTCTCTGCCCTGTTCTGATTAGTTTGGTTCGTTTGGTACCGGTGGAGATGACTGACCCGATTCATTAGAGTTTTCACAAAGCAAATACGTTTGGCTGGTCAGGACACTTTCAAGTGACGATCAAGGTTGGAAATACAACTTTCTAACTGGATCACATTTCGGGGTTTCAGGACCCAAATGCAGGAGACCACAGGACGAGGACAGAGCAGCAGAGTCCTCGAATTAAACAAATAGAGCTGAAAAAGCAGGAAATCCAGATGAGTCAAGAACCAAAACATTAATCAAAGGGTCAGGGTTAACCCTGACCCTGACCCACTACAGACATAAAGAACTGAGGGCAGACGGACAGGAAGATGAGCAGAGAGATGCTGAGAGACAACGAGAGATGCTGAGAGAGGCTGAGAGAGGCTGAGAGACGCTGAGAGATGACGAGAGACACTGAGAGACCCAGAGAGACGCTGAGAGATGCAGAGAGACAATGAGAGACACTGAGAGATACAGAGAGATGCAGGGAGACGATGAGAGACACTGAGAGATGCAGAGAGATGCTGAGAGATGCAGAGAGACGATGAGAGACGATGAGAGACACTGACAGACACAGGGAGACGCTGAGAGACGCTGAGAGATGCAGAGAGACGATGAAAGACACTGAGAGATGCAGAGAGATGCTGAGAGACGATGAGAGACACTGAGAGATGCTGAGAGATGCTGAGAGACAAGAGAGACGACAGGAGACACTGAGAGACACTGAGAGATGCAGAGAGACGCTGAGAGATGCAGAGAGATGATGAGAGACACTGAGAGACACAGAGAGACGCTGAGAGACATTGAGAGATGCTGAGAGATGATGAGAGACGACGAGAGACACTGAGAGACGCTGAGAGACGATGTGAGACACCAAGATGCTGAGAGACACTGAGAGACGCAGAGAGATGCAGAGAGACACTGAGAGACATTAAGAGACGATGAGAGACACAGTGATGCAGAGAGACTCTGAGAGATGCAGAGAGACAACAAGAGACAACGAGAGACACTGAGAGACATTGAGAGACATTGAGAGATGATGAAAGACAAAGTGACGCAGAGAGACTCTGAGAGATGCTGAGAGACAACAAGAGACAACGAGAGACACTGAGAGACATTGAGAGACGATGAGAGACACAGTGACGCAGAGAGACTCTGAGAGATGCAGAGAGACAACGAGAGACACTGAGAGACACTGAGAGATGCTGAGAGACGATGAGAGACACAGAGAGACACAGAGACGCTGAGAGATGCAGAGAGACAACGAGAGACGAGAGACACTGAGAGACGCTGAGAGACGATGAGAGACACAGAGAGACACAGAGACGCTGAGAGATGCAGAGAGACAACGAGAGACGAGAGACACTGAGAGACGCAGAGAGACACTGAGATGCAGAGAGACGCAGAGAGACGCTGAGAAATGCAGAGAGACAACGAGGTACGCTGAGAGACGACAAGAGACGCTGAGAGACAACGGTCCAGTAGGTAAGGACAGGACAGGAGAAAGTGAAGATAAACAGACAAGACGCAGGAATAAGAATTAAAGAAAATCTTGAAGTAACACAAAGAAAAACACTTTCAAACTAAAACAGGAAGTCAAGCTGAAGACAAAACAATGAGATTCAAACTAAACCAAACAGAGAAACACACCATGAGTCCAAAAAACCAGAGCTGAACACCGTAAAACCTCAACAACATTGGCGTATTAACGTTGTTAATACCGTCCCTCCTCAGTTGGAGCAATTTTTTCTGTCCCTGCAGCAAACTCTCATCCTACCTGACGTCCCCTGTGGTCCACATCTACAGGACACACAGCTGCGTCAGGAGGGCCTCGGGACGCAGACGCCTCCATCCAGATGTTTAAACCCCTGGGAGGTCCTCCAGAAGGACTGGAGGAGGTGGCTGAGAGGAAGGAGGTCTGGGGGTCCCTGCTGAGGCCCCTGAGACCTGAGTCTGGATCAGTGGCGGTTATGGACCCATGGATGGATCAGGTGGAGGGCTCTTTATGAAAGTTGTAGAGTAACATGTTGGTTTTGACAGCATTATTCCAGAAACGAGTCTTTTTTAAAATAAAATATAACAAAAAAGGCTTTTGCAAGTAAATGGAAGCAAATATGTAAAAAATGTAAAACCTGCAGCTGCTGACTGACATCTGTGATCCAGATCAAGTCATGTGACCATGAACGAGCCTGTAAACACAGAAGTGAGAGCGGCAGCGTGTTAAAATGTTGATTAAGCTCTGATCCAGCTCCGACCCGAGTCCAAGTCGTTCTGGTTCAGCCCTATCTTGCGCCAAACCTCTAAAACCTGCTATTAAGGGATATCAGGTATTGGGAGGGGCGTTCCCCCACAAAGGGCCTGATTTACTAAAGGTTTGCGTACGTAAAAACGTGTGCAAACTTGACACAACCCGCAAACCAATGCGCAAGCTGATCTACTAACCGCGTGCAAAGAGGACTGCGCCTCTTAAATGAACAAAATAGCACACGCTGTTCATTTAGTACTTTTGCTCTGATGAATAAACAATATGGGGCGTACCCGCCCAGTACTAAATACTGGGAGGGGAAAATGCAAATAGGTTCATTTACCACGCGCAATGAGATTTACCAACCCTGAGAGTAATTGCGGGGATTGTGATTGCGTCTGTATTTAATACGTTCGAAAGGAAGGTGCTAATCTGCCCAGCATTACGCACCGATGGCTGCTGTTATTGTGGCAAGGAGGCGACATCGCCCAAATCAAAGAATACGCAGAGAGAGAGTCTTTCGGACTCGTGTAAATTTGTTTGGAATGAATGAAAACCAGATAGTTGAAACTTAAGGGCTGATTTGGAGCCGGTCACAAGCACATGCAAAAGGAGAAATATTTTATTTGAATGTTAAATCGAGTATTATTCAGCAAAAGGTTGCCACAGGAGGCACATTCATTTTTTTATTTGTGATAATAAATAAATCACGTGTTTTCATGGAGAAAAAAGTGTTTCTTATTGTGCGCCTACCTTGTTCTGCAGTTGGCTCTAGCGTGTCATACCCCGTATCCCACTTATCTGCTCCTCGCTGTCATGGCCTGGAGCGGCCATGATCGTTTTTCTGTGTTTTTCTGTTTGTTCTGTGTGTTGTCAAGTTGGCGTCTCTCCATGTCTCTAGTGCTTCCTGTTTTACTTTGAAGGTCTGTCTTGTCTCCGTTGTTTTGAGCTTTGCTTCCTTCCCCTTGTCAAGCCTTATTGTTCACACCTGCCTCTCGTTTGTTCCTGTGTGTATATAAGTCCTGTCACTCCCTTTAAGTTTGCTGTCCATTGTCGTCGCTATGCCCTCCATGCCTTGTGTTTGTGTTCACCGTTCAGCTTGGAGTTAAGTTTGTATTTTTGAATTTCTTGACTTTTTGGATTTTGTGGATTTTGGATTTTTGTTTTTTGTTAAATAAATACCTTTTTGTGTTTTGGAACCTCCTGCATTTGGGTCCTCCTTCCACACCTCCGCTTGTGACAGAATGG
This sequence comes from Hirundichthys speculiger, assembly GCA_018398805.1. Lineage (NCBI taxonomy): Eukaryota > Metazoa > Chordata > Actinopteri > Beloniformes > Exocoetidae > Hirundichthys > Hirundichthys speculiger. The sequence continues at coordinate 483,057 of JAGFBZ010000148.1, forward strand.
ACAGCCAGTATATGGACCCAGCAGGAAGGATTATTGATTTTCGGGGCACCCGACAGGCCCTGGGGGGGCCAAAGAGCCTCCAGCAGGCTCGCTGGGGCTCAGGGGGTGGCCCAGCCCGCTTTTTAGCAAAGCTGGCCTCCGAGGCGACGGTGAGGCCGCCTCGGAGAAGGCGCGGCGGGCGCTCGCGGTCCGGGGTGACCCAACAGGACACCCCGACTCCAGCTCCCTGCTCTGTGGGCATCCAGGAGGATGTCCCACCTTCGGCTCTCGACTCTGTCCCTATGGCAGTCCTGGATACTCCCCTGGCAGCTCAGGAGGAGGTCAAATACTTCTGGGAGCTCCACCACCGCCTCACATCCTCTGTGCAGGAGTCCACTGACGTGAGGCGGTGGATCTGTGTATATGACCTCCTCCTGAGGCATTGGACCACCCGGCCCCAGCTCCTCCACCTGCCCAACGTCATGCCAATTGTCTCAGCGGTGTATAAACACCTCAACAAGCTGAGGGGGGAGCTGGCAGTCTCTTCCTCCAAGTCCGAAGCCCCCGAGGTGGTCGACGCGCGCTCCCCCAGCCATGTCCCTGAGGCGGTCGACGCGCTCTCCCCCAGCCATGTCCCTGAGGTGGTCGACGCGCTCTCCCCCAGCCATGTCCCTGAGGCGGTCGACGCGCTCTCCCCCAGTCAGGTCTCCGAGGCGGTCGACGCGCTCTCCCCCAGTCAGGTCTCCGAGGCGGTCGACGCGCTCTCCCCCAGTCAGGTCTCCGAGGCGGTCGACGCGCTCTCCCCCAGTCAGGTCTCCGAGGCGGTCGACGCGCTCTCCCCCAGTCAGGTCTCCGGGGGTCGAGCTCTCCCCAGTCAGGTCTCCGAGGCGGTCGACGCGCTCTCCCTCAGTCAGGTCTCCGAGGCGGTCGACGCGCTCTCCCTCAGTCAGGTCTCCGAGGCGGTCGACGCGCTCTCCCGCAGTCAGGTCTCCGAGGCGGTCGACCCGCTCTCCCTCAGTCAGGTCTCCGAGGCGGTCGACGCGCCTTCCCCAGTTCCCGGGGCGGTCGACGCGCCTTCCCCAGTTCCCGAGCATGCCTGCTCTCTCCATCCCGTCTCCAAGGTGGTCTTGGGGGAGGCAGGGCAGTCGACCGGGACCCTTCCCGGGCCGCTGCAGCAGGGGCTGCAGCCGGCCGAGCCTCCACCGTCTCCCGAGCTGCTGCAGCAGGGGCTGCAGCCGGCCGAGCCTCCACCGTCTCCCGAGCCGCTGCAGCAGGGGCTGCAGCCGGCCGAGCCTCCACCGTCTCCCGAGCCGCTGCAGCAGGGGCTGCAGCCGGCCGAGCCTCCACCGTCTCCCGAGCCGCTGCAGCAGGGGCTGCAGCCGGCCGAGCCTCCACCGTCTCCCGAGCCGCTGCAGCAGGGGCTGCAGTCGGCCGAGCCTCCACCGTCTCCCGAGCAGCTGCAGCAGGGGCTGCAGTCGGCCGAGCCTCCACCGTCTCCCGAGCCGCTGCAGCAGGGGCTGCAGTCGGCCGAGCCTCCACCGTCGGCCGAGCCTCCACCGTCTCCGGAGCCGCTGCAGCAGGGGCTGCAGTTGGCCGAGTCACCACCATTGCCTGAACCGCTACAGCAGGAGCTGCAGTCAGCAGTGACTTTGCCTGGACCACTGCAGCAGGAGCTGCAGTTGGTACCTCATCGCCTCCTGATTCCTGGCCGCCACCGCAGCAGGAGCTGCAGCCAGTTCCTGGCGTCTGTCAGGCGCCGAGGCCGAGACCCTGGACTGTTCTGGGCCTCCGTCAACCACCGAGGCCGCCCCCCTGGACTGTTCTGGGCCTCCGTCAGGTGCCGAGGCCGCCACCCTGGACTGTGTAGGGCCTCCGTCAGGCGCCGAGGCCGCCCCCCTGGACTGTGTAGGGCCTCCGTCAGGCGCCGAGGCCGCCCCCCTGGACTGTGTAGGGCCTCCGTCTGGCGCCGAGGCTGCCCCCCTGGACTGTTTAGGGCCTCCGTCAGGTGCCGAGGCCACCCCCCTGGACTGTTTAGGGCCTCCGTCAGGCGCCGAGGCCGCCCCCCTGGACTGTTTAGGGCTTCCGTCCGGCGCCGAGGCCGAGACACTGGACTTTTCTGGGCCTCCGTCCGGCGCCGAGGCCGCCCCCCTGGACATCTGCCCTGCGGCCACGGGGCAGTGTGACTCTTTCCTTGGGGTTTTTTGGTTCTGGCCCTCCCTGCTCTGCTCCCTTTTTGGGTTGTTTGGGTTTTTTGGACCGTCTGGGAGCCGGTCCGTAGGGAGGGGGTACTGTCATGGCCTGGAGCGGCCATGATCGTTTTTCTCGCTTTTTGGATTTTTGGATTTTGTGGATTTTGGATTTTTGTTTTTTGTTAAATAAATACCTTTTTGTGTTTTGGAACCTCCTGCATTTGGGTCCTCCTTCCACACCTCCGCTTGTGACACTCGCAGAAGGTGAGCTGCACCTGCTGGTTAGAGGCATCTCCTCCGCAGGCCCTCCACCTGTCTTGTTTGCCGAAGTTTTATTAAAGGCCACTTTTTCTTTAGTTCTTCGCCTTATATCTTGCCACCTTCTTTTAACCTCATCTGCCGTTCTTTTTGTCTTACCAACTGCATTTATTCTATCGCAGATTTTCTCCCATATTGCGTTTCTTTTGGTGATGTTTAAATGTCTTTGCTGTAGTTCATGAATGTGTTTATTTGCCTCTTCCACTAATATCTCTAACTCCAACTCGTCAAATTTCATTTTGCGCTTGCGTCTGTCCTGCTTTCCATCCAGACTCTCCATGGCGCAAACCGTAAGACACGCAACACCTCATTTAAATACTGCGGTTTGCACCCGTTATCAATTGCGCGAGCATTCTTAGTTGATCACCCGCAAAACACACAACAACAGCACGCGCAAACTTTTTCAGTGCACACGCAATTTAGTACTCTTTATTCAGGATCTTAGTAAATCAGGCCCAAAGAACGCAATCTTCCACCTCCCAAAACCCACGATCTTACCTGCAAAAACCACTATATTATGCATGGGAGTGGTTAGGGCGTTCCACCTGTTTAACCAATCAGTGCGTCAGTAGCCATTGCCTTTAAGAGCAGGTTGCGGTAGCTGCAAACTGCTATGGAGCGTCTTTTCACCCAGATCAGAGCAGCTCTCATGGGCAGCTGGTCTGGGACTCTGCTGTAGAGCTTCCCCCTCTTTTTTCCTCCTCCTCCTCTGCACTGATATATACATAACTAGCTCTAACTAATGTGGAGCAAATTATTTAATCATTTCTTTTGTACTCCAAGAAGTTCCAACAAACTGTTCAGAAAAAAATAGAGCCAGTGAGCTTCCAGGAAAGCATTTCTTAACTAGAAAAGCACTCAGAGAGCGCAGACCTCCACCAAGCACAACAGTTCTCCCATACAGCGATTTACAGATTGCGATAAAATCCGCCTTCTGGATCAGATCCGGATCAGCCTCTGAAATTTTATAGAGGTTTTCAGTGTCAATACCAGAGTGAAATTTAATGAGCTGTGGGCAATAATTAACGGAGATGTTGAGAAACAAAATTTCCGGCCCCATTGAGCGCATGTTACGGTCTCAAGCCGGGTTGTGAATTGCAACCTTCCACCTCTGGGGCTCCTGCGCACAACCCACTGCACCACCTTCAATCCTCTACATAGACACTCAGATCCACCTATCTTTCACCTTCCCATCCGACGATCAGCCCAGGTGTGGCACTGCACACCTGTACCTATTCAGCCATCATTCAACCAGACTCGTCGCCAGATCTTCCCATAGAAATGCCTGATCCAGCCATTCGCAGTGCCACCTCCTTGCCTTCGTCGTCCCCTGGATTGTTGGTTTGGCTGCCAACCCTCGAATCCTCCTTTTTTACATCTGAGAGAATTAAACTCTTAAAATTCCAGAAATCCCTTCCTGTCTCCATTGTGGTTGCTTTAGGGTTCAAGAAACAACTAAACAGCGCAATATTATCGAAAATTTGAAAGTGATCCAGAATCCAGGAATTCTTCCAGATCACACATAAAATAAAATCAGTTCTTCCTTTCACATTTCTGACAACTCCTGAAAATGTCATCAAAATCCATCCATAACTTTTTGAGTTATCTTGAACATATCCCCTGCGCAAAGACGCACAGCTGCGCCAAGACGCATAGCCGCTGGAAGCGGTGCTTTTTTCAGAGTTCACAGAGATCACAGAACAGAGTTCTGTGATCTCCTCGTTTCCTCCACAGCAAACATCTGAATGAGATCATGTCACAGCTGTACAGAAATCATCTGCCCTTAAGAGAATAATAACATATGAAAGTAATACAGTGATGCATAATCGAGAGGTAGAGCCGTTTGTGCAGTCCACATGTGACTGGGTGGATGCGCAATGACAGGATTTGGACGCGCTCTTTTACGCGCCGACATGCCAGTTGCGCTTTCCACAAACTCTGTATCTTGCGGTACTGGGTAATGGGTCAGACCACCCATTACCCAATACCCAAAATCTGCGAGATACCAGTACCGCAAGATACCGAATTCGTAGAAAGCGCAAGAGACACGCCCATTGCCGCGCCCACAATGTGCTTAAGGGAGTCGGCAAAATGGGTAGCAGGTTTTGGGAGGTGGAAGATTGCATTTCGGTTGGCAGAGGCTCCTAAATCTGAGATTTGCAGGTAATGGATATTGGGTATTGGGAGGTGCAAGATAGGGCCCTAAATCTCAGTCTCTAAGGCTCCTTTAATTCTCCGTCCAGACTAACAATGGAAACAACGCTCCAAATGAGCTCCAGCACCAACGACTTCCACAAATCCTGAATGAACCTCCCAGTCGGGCAGATCTGCATTGATCAGGGATGCAGATAAACTCTCCGTCTGCGGCTGCAGCTGGAGAATCAATGAAAAAAGTTCTGCTGCTGCGTAAAATGTAAATAAAGACAGGAGGCGATGATCTGAGAATCTCGTTAACCTGCTCTTTATTAACAGTAAAACACAGAAAACATGGTAAACGTGGAAAGTCGGGTGTTTTGTCCATGTCATGAAGAAATATGAGCTCGTTTTGAACCCGACAGCAGCGGCGAGTCTCAGAGAAACTGGACCAGAGAGGAAGTGGAGATAAAAGTAGACACCTGGAGGAACATCTGGAAACTAATTAGGTTAACGGGCCTCAGGTCAGCGGCGTAGAGTCTGAGTCTCTGAGGAGTGAAGATGAGCAGAGGTTCAACACCCCCCACCCCCACCCACCACCACCACCATCAAAGGGTCTTGAGAATCTGGAGGAATCTGTATGTCAGGGATCAGACGTGAATACATGAACACGTTTCATCCGTGACGTCCATAAACGCAGGTTAGAGCTCTTAAATACAAAACCAAATGTTAACGGAAACTCATTAAAGTATTTAAAATAAATACATTTAAAATAGACTGTGGCAAAGAGGAACACTGTCCTGTAGCCAAATGAACCAAAGCTTCACATTCGTTTTGGAAACCGGCAGTGAAAGAGCTCCACCTCTGGATGAGAGCATCAGCACCTCTGGAAAGGGTTCCACATCTGGAACAGAAACCTCAGAGCTGAAGGTGAAATCAGCTGTAGAGCAACACGCGCTACCATCCGGACTGTGGGACAGTTTGTGCGTAAACTGAACAGAGTGAAAGTCAGGAGTGTTTCAGAAAAGCCCCTCCCAGTGTCGGTGAGATTACAAGTTTACCCGAAGGTTTTGAAGTCACGTGAGAATCACGCCGCCGTCTGCACTGCTGAACTTCCTGACACGCTGGTTCGTGGGGGGGGTTCTGCTTGTTACAGTTTTTCTCAATTGTTTACACACAAATACTGGTACTTGAGACACAGTGACCACAACATATAACTCATGCACCAACCCCCTGAACCAACTCAGCTAAACTGCAAGCACAATTCCTGCTTTACACTCAAATTGCAGTTCTAAAACACACTTTTTCCAAAACACTACACACAATTCTCTGTATTTGGCACAATTTTCATGAAGAAAATCTCTTGTTTTCACAAGGAACACACTGTCATTCAAAATTCTAAAGTTAATTGCCCTACTATGCACACTGACTCATCACATGGGCAAACACCTGTCACACAGTTTTACAATTTGCAATCAGGCCTTTAGCATAAAAGGGCAACAGGTGAGCTCTTCTGTTTTGGAGCAATGGATGCCAACATTGGAAACAGAGGCAGAGCCAGAGCCAGAGGAGTGAGAGTACGAGGAGGAGGACGGGGAGGACGAGGACGAGGAAGGCCAAGGACCGTAATATCTGATGAAATCCGAGCCACTTTGGTTGACCATGTGGTCAACCATGGTCTGACTATGAGGGAGGCTGGGCAAAGAGTACAGCCAAATTTGAGCAGGTACACTTTAGCATCCATCATCCGGACCTCCTCCGAAATGAGAGTAGGTAAGAAATCTACTCTCTCTAGAAAATTGCAGTACTGCATATCAATACAGTACTCGATGAGTACAGTAGTACAGTATTGCCTGTGGACTGCTCTGTAGGATTGTAAAAATAAAGTATGTTTCAAGTATTTGGGAAATGTATTCCTACATAGTATTTACAGTATTTTACTATTTGTATTGCAGAACTGAAAGATTACCAAGACAAGGTGGTCAGGAATGTCTTCTGTCTCCTGAACAGGAAACTGAAATTATGAACATGGTCCTAGAAAATAACGCCATAACATTACGGCAAATACAAAGAAAAATAATAGAAAATAATGAGACATTTCAAAACATTGATAGGGTAAGCTTATCAACACTGGACCGTGTCTTGCGCAGAAATAATTTGAGGATCAAGCAGGTCTACAGGGTGCCATTTGAATGCAATTCAGAAAGAGTCAAAAATTGCGATATAACTATGTGCAAGTAAGTCCTATACAATCCCACAATTGATGCATACTCTCAACACTGTATAAATTATACATATTTCAGTATTGTAATCATAATGATTGTGCTTCACAATAGTGACCACTCCATGTCTATTTCTGATATTGTCTGATATTATCATGTGTGTTTCAGAGAGTCCTTGAGCTGGAGGTGGCTGCAGTGGAGCACCAGTTCATCTTCATTGATGAGGTTGGATTCAACCTCACAAAACGACGAAGGAGGGGAAGGAATATCATTGGCCAGCGTGCCATTGTTGAAGTCTCTGGCCAGCGCGGAGGGAACATCACAATGTGTGCAGCGATTACCCACCATGGCATCATCCATCACCATGCTACCCTTGGCCCCTACAACAATGCCCATCTGATCACATTCCTGGACACCCTACACAACACACTCATTCCACCAGATCAGATAGACAGCCCAGAGCAGCTCAGGTACGTTGTCATTTGGGACAACGTAAGTTTCCACCGGGCTGCTCTGGTTCGTAACTGGCTCACTGCCCACCCATGCTTTTTAGTTGTTTAACTCCCTCCATATTCTCCATTCCTCAATCCTATTGAGGAATTTTTTTCTGCCTGGCGATGGAAAGTTTATGACCGAAATCCACAAACACATATACCCCTTCTCCAAGCTATGGAAGACGCATGTGGAGATATAGCAGCTGATGCTTTTCATGGCTGGATTCGCCATGCTAGGCGATATTTCCCCCGCTGCTTGGCCAGGGAAAAAATTGCTTGCGATGTGGATGAGGTGCTGTGGCCAGACCAAAACAGAAGAGAGGATGCAGCATAGTTTTTTTTTTTTTTTTTTTTTTTTTACTGTAACTGTATACAGTAAATTCTTCTGTTTTGTATTGTGCCCTGCACAATATATTTGTTACCGTGTATTTGTGTGTTTTGAGTATAAAAACAATATTCTAAAATAATTCACAACACACTTATGTATGTACTGTCTGTAGTAAGTGTAACACTGAACAAAAAAAAGGCCTAAGTCATTATGATGAATGGAGAATAAGTGTTTTCCATTCATCATAGTGTTTTACATTGAGCACATCAGTGTTCAACTGGTTCTTATAAATGTCTATTCATATGATGGTTTGTGTGTGTCATTTGAAAACAAAATACCATTTTGAGAAGAAATAACATTGTTTTGAGTGTAAAGTTTCATTTTGCAGGACAATTGAGGGGTTTTGCCCATTGTGTGTGTGTTTTTTGATTTGTGTGTAGAGTTCTGAGACTATGAGGCATGCTTTCAGAAAATGTGTGTAAACAATCGAGAAAAACTGTAATGAGCTGTGTGGAGCGCACTGACGACCTGTCACCAATTGACCTTTTGGTAAGCACTGCCCCCTCCCTAGTTACTGTTGCTAGGTCGGACATTCTTGCTGCTCCTCTATTAAGGACAGTGTTATTTTTCCATTTTTCCGATGCCTATCAACCGTATTTACATTACACTAGAATAACGCCGTGGTAAAATATTGCTGCTGGGGACCTGCAACAGTGACTCGAGGTGTCCAGAATGTTTGGAGGGACATTTTTGTTTTCTTTCCCAAACCAAAACAAACGCTGGAGAATGCAGCTGTAGGTTCAGTTGTGTCCATCCACACAAGCAACTGAACGTGGGGAAAGTTACAAAACACACCTACATTTACTCCAAAGTAAGTTTACTTTGTTCATTAGACGATTGACTTAACCACCGTTTAGTAAAACTAATAATGTGATTTAGCAGCAAGGAGGGTGATGAGTTCTCTGTTAGCATTAGCTCTGGTCCATAGGTCTGTCCCACACCAGAGCTATGTTAGCATGAAGCAGTCGCAGCATTGTATTAATATAATTAATAAAGTGACGTTAACATCACTAGCCTCACCTTATACCTAACAAAATAAATATCCAGGGGCATATATATTGGTAGACAACGAGGCAGGCTTATAGCTGGCTAGCAAGCTAGCCGGAATGCTAACGGAGAGATGTTTTCACTCATCATCACCCTCCCTGCTGCTAAATCATATTACTTTTACTAAATGGTGGTTAAATCAATAATCTAATAAACAAAGCTAACTTACCTTGGAGTAAATGTAGGTGTGTTTTGTAACTTTCCCCACGTTCAGTTACTTGTGTGGACGGACACATAACTGAACCAAAGCCTGCAGATTTCCACCGTTTGTTTTATCTTGTTAAAGGAAATAAAAATGTCCCTCCAAATGTTCTGGACACCTCGAGTCACTGTTGCAGGTCCCCAGCAGCAATATTTCACCACGGCGTTATTCTAGTATAATATTAACACTGATGATAGACATCGGAAAAATAGAGAACTAACACAATCCTTAACACAGGAGCAGCAAGATTGTCCGACCTAGCAACAGTAACTAGGGAGGGGGCGGTGCTTACTGGAAGGTCAATTAGAGGTGATTTACATGCAAACCTACTGACCGTCTTAGAGAGACCTAGTAAATGAGGCCCCGCCTCTTTTTCTGGCTGTTCTAGCAGGACAATGCTGGACCAGATGTTGCATCAAGTTCAGCTTCCCTGCTGAAGATTCCAGAAGCTGAACTTTCTGACTTGAGAGTCCAGACCGACAGGACTGTTGAGCAGCTGGGATCCTGTACTGGACTAGACCGGATCACAGCATCAGATCTACCAGGAACCGGTCTCCTCGGGTCCCTGATTCTGGGATCCTGTACTGGACTAGACCGGATCACAGCATCAGATCTACCAGGAACGGTCTCCTCAGGTCCCTGATTCTGGGATCCTGTACTGGACTAGACCGGATCACAGCATCAGATCTACCAGGAACGGTCTCCTCAGGTCCCTGATTCTGGGATCCTGTACTGGACTAGACCGGATCACAGCATCAGATCTACCAGGAACCGGTCTCCTCGGGTCCCTGATTCTGGGATCCTGTACTGGACTAGACCGGATCACAGCATCAGATCTACCAGGAACGGTCTCCTCAGGTCCCTGATTCTGGGATCCTGTACTGGACTAGACCGGATCACAGCATCAGATCTACCAGGAACCGGTCTCCTCGGGTCCCTGATGTGTGCAGACTCTCGTTAATAAATGAGGCCATGTTCTTCAGTCAGCCCCCCCCCCTCGTTCTCCCTCCTGCTGCCTCAAACCATTCATCACTGACAACTTGACTAGTAGAAAAGCCCAGAACACCTTTTCATGCCGCCCAGACGCTTCAGACGACTAACAAGCGTCCCGCCGCTGCGCCCAGCAGAGGAAAACATCTGGAGGCTGCTGTTTCTCTCCACGTGGTGTGATTTGATTGGTCAGATGACGCCACCTTCACAGCTGGAGAGACGGCGTAACAGCAGCTCTGGCGACGCCTCGTGAGCGCTCGTGAAGTTGGCAGCGCCCGTAGAGGCTGACTCTGAACCCCTTCAGCTGCTGCACTAATATTTCACGTTCAAATTTAGAGGAGCTGCTTGATTTACTGAAAATAAAAGGCAGCCTGGCGCGGTGCCACCTGAGAGCTGCCACCTCCATTAGACCCTATTGGACCCAAGAAACCACAGACTGGCAATGTTCCATGGCCGAGGTGTGTTTGATATTCATTGATTTTTCTTTTTTTCTAAACTGTAACGCAAGTAAAAGGGGGAGGCGGCCTGGCGACAGAGAGGCACCGTGGACTCATTAGTGCAGCAGCACTCGTTTCTGGACCATGATTCCCTCAGAGATGCTCCAGGAGGTGATGGAAGTCGTCCTAAAGGGACGACGTTGGATCCAAGTGTTGCATCACTTCCACACAGCTGGCCAGCTTGTGCAGATGTGTGCTTGTGAAGGAAAAACTGAAATCTGGAAGGAAAGTCCCTCCGAAAACATTAGAGGATGAAACTTCCTCCAAGATCAGGAGATGCCACCAGAACATCTGGAGATCCGCCGTTCCTTCACAGGCCCAACATCTGTTTGAGGTCAGACCTCAGCTTCTCAGCTGGATTTAAGTCCAGACTTTGACTTGACGAGTGGTTCTAAACTGGTCTGGCTTCAGGACCCACCATCACCCTTAATGACAAGCCGCGACCCAAATCAAGGAAAATTTCCAACTTCTCAAATTTATTGAATGAAAAGATCGTGCAGTTTGAATTAAAGATAGTAGAATAGAATATCACAGAATGCCAACACAAAAAAATAAGTTTACTGGTGAACCAAAATGGTAAAAAACTAAACTAGCATAACCAAAATGACTTCAAGTGGGAAATATTCCCTTTGATGCTCAATTAGCTGTATTTTAATTAAATCCAAAACACTTCACTTCAGTAACTTCAGCCTTTTTTAACAGACTCAACATGCACAAACATGAAATAAAACTGTGCAACCACTGAGCAGCAGTTTCAAAAAGAACTCAAAATATATCGTTTTAGCTGAATAACCCCTCACTGACCTTTGTCTTCAAGATAAGAAAATCCATATCTCATATGTTCTTTGTTGTATCTGCGTTTCACCATGCTCAACATATGTAAACAAATTTTACAGGTCTTTTTCTATGGTGTGAACTGGCTGGTGTCAACTCGCATTACAGGGCATTATCGGCATCTACTGTTAAGGAGTATGGATGACACGCTTTTTTTTCTTCTGTTAGCATTTCCTTCCCCAGGCAAAGACCCACGACCCACTGAAAACTGGTCTGGGACCCACTTTTGGTGTTGTGACCCACCAGTTGAGAACCACTGGACTAGACCAGTCCAAAACCTTCATTCTGGTGTTGTGGTCCATCCAGAGCTGGACCTGCTGGTGTTCTTCAGATCATCGTCCTGCTGCAGAACCCAGGTGTTGCTAATCTTCAGGTCAGGAACTGATGGACGTTCTCCTTCAGGATCTTCTGGTAGAGAACAGAAGGTTCCAGCAGGTGGTCCAGGTCCCAAAGCAGCAGACCAGGCCCAGACTATCAGGCTACCACCACCATCTCTGACTGTCGCTATGATGCTGTTGGTTTGACTCCAGATATTCCACAAACTTCTGTTTGGTCAGCCCTCAGAATATTTTCCCAGAAGTCTCTGGGATCATCCAGATCTTCTGGGTCTTTGTGTTGTTTCTAGTCAGCAGTGGTTCTGGTCCTGGTTCTCCCTCATGGATCCATTTCTGTCCAGTCTCTTCCTGGTGGTTAAACCATGAACTCTGATCTTAACTGGTTCCAGTGAGGCCTGCAGAGCTTTAGATGTTCCGGGTTCTTCCGTGACCTCCTGGACGAGTCGTTGATGCTCTTGCAGTGATGTTGGTGGACCAGCTGCTCCTGGGAAGGTCCACGTTTCTCCATCTGTGGATTATGACTCTCACTGTGGGTCATTGGACCCTCAACACCCTAGAAACAGCTGCGGAGGCAGTATTGATCCAGTATTGATCCCAGTCATCCATCCTCTGGTGAATCCAGAGATGTTTCTCCAGCATTGATGGTGGGCCTGATTCTGGTACCAGCATGTTGAGTCAACAGTAGTCCCATCAGACTGGAGCAGACGATCAATCAATAGTCTGTTTTAGTATCAAGACCTCAGACTCAAAGAGTTAAATGCCGGAACAAGCCAACGTCTCCTGATTTATCAGGAAAGTGATCTGTAGGTCAGCGGAAGGATGGCGCCCACGAGCAACACGTGACCACGGAGAAGGTTCATGAATTAACTGAATTCTGCTGGTGTCTTCATTTCTGGATGTTTCTGGAATCAATATCCAATCTAATATGTAATTCGTGTCCCTGATGGATTTAAGCGTCTGTGATGACTGAAATTAATCTGCATCTGATTACATCCGGATGACAAAATAACCAACACATTTGTGAGGTTTCGGTTGGATGCAAACAGCCGTAGACGTCAGACAGACAGGTGGGAGCTTCAGGACTGACAGGTGACGTTGTTCAGCCTGTTAGCCTGAGCTGCAGGCTGGCTCGTCCATCTGCTGCCACCTGAGGCGCCGCTGTGAGGGGCGGGACAATACCACGGGGCGCCACCCACCAGTGTTGGTGAGCACGTTCCTGAAGATGCTTGTAGCTTAAAGTGAGAAACACGTGAGAGCTGAGGAGCCCAGGGTTTCATAAAGGCGGGAACCACAGACTGCTAGCTGTCGGCTGAAACACGCAAAACACGTGTGAGCAAACACATCTATCTATCTATCTATCTATCTATCTATCTATCTATCTATCTATCTATCTATCTATCTATCTATCTATCTATCTATCTATCTATCTATCTATCCATTCATTCATCTATTCATCCATCAATCCATCTATCCGTCCATCCATCCATCTTTTCATCCATCCATCTATTCATCCATCAATCCATTAATTCATCTATCTATCCATCCATCCTTCCATTCATCTATCTATCATCTATCCATCCATCTATCCATCTATCCATCCATTCATCTATCTATCCATCTATTTATCCATCAATTCATCCATCATCCATCTATCTGTCCAGCCATCCATCTATTCATCCATCCATCCATCCATCAATCCATCCATCATCTGGTCTTTATCCAGCTCAGATGATCAAACCTCTAATACAGAATCAATCAGAGCTTCTTCAGTCTTTATTGAACAAACTCGCTAAACGTTCAGAGAAGAAAAACTAATTGAATCCTGAGACTAATTGCTCCAGAAAATAAAGCTAATTGGAGTCAGTAGTTTGCACACCTGAGTCCAGTTAATGAAATGAGTTTGGAGATGTGGTTTAGAGTTGCTTTAAATGACAGGAGCCACTCAGACGTTTCAGGTTTGCAGTTATCAGGAGGCATCAGCTGATGGATAGCATCTTTCACCAGGAGGAGATCAGTCAAGAGAAGCTGATCTGCACGAGGCTGGACAGGGATTTGGACAGACTGTCCATGAATAGAGACCATGTGTCTCCAGCTAGGATGACTAAGACACAACAAGAAAGATAAAAACTGAATTCCCAAATTTACCAGAGTATCCTGAAGGACTGTCGTCCAGCTGAAGCTGACTACAGACTGGGTGATGGGTTAGGGTTAGGTGTTAGGGTTAGGGTTAGGGTTAGGGATTAGGGTTAGGAGTTAGGGTTAGGGGTTAGGGTTACGGTTAGGGTTAGGGTTTGGGGTTAGGGTTAGGGGTTAGGATTAGGGTTAGGGTTGGGGTTGGGGTTGGGGTTATGGGTTGGGGTTAAATTTATCAAGCACTGGCCTACTGATCATATGAAAGAGTGGTGGAGTGGAAGGTCATGTGGTCCTTACCATCGGGGACCTGAGTTCGACCACAGGCAGAGCACAGGGCAGAGTGAAGAGAGGGACCTGCTGAGGGTGTATTTTAATAAGGGGTACGGGCCCATACTGATGATGGGAGAAAAAATAAAAAATAAAAAAAAAAATAAAAAAAAACGGGGGGGGGGGGGGGGGTTGGGTTTAACTTTAGTAATGTGAAAAACAAAATAATTGGTAAAACATGTCGAGGGGTTGGGTCCCGTCCCATCCATGAGTACGTGGATCCATCCAGGGAGGTATAAAAGAAAAGCGGGGGGGGGGGGGGGGGGGGGGGGGGGGGGGGATTGTTTTAAATTAGGGTGCAAAAAGATAAACTAGAGGGTTTATTACTATAAAATAAAACTTGCTCTTTTCCAGGCATGGGCTCAAACCCCAGTCTGGTACATGACAGACTGGGGCTCATACCATTCTGCCATCACACATTGTGGTAGGATGGATCCACATGACTCAGAAAAAATGCAGGAACAGGCTCAGGAGGGTCACAACCACTGGCTATGGGTGGGGTTGTCCTTTTTATTCAACATTTGCAGCATTTGCCCTGGGTATGGCCGTCCCGAGCCTGTGGATCCAAATCTTCTCCACTCTCTTTCTCTGCCCACAGGTCCAGCGGTCATTGTTTTCAAGAACTGTTATTATGAGGTGAATGGGGGGATGGGACTGGAAATGTTGTACTAAGGGGGTGGGAAGTCGGCCCTCCCCAATGCTGTACAGGTGTTGGGATAAACGGGTGTGAGTGAAATGTTTAGTTTCACCAATATAGTGTTTATTGCAGAGGGTGCATGTGATTATGTAAACTACGTTGGAGGTGGTGATTGAGAAAGAGCCAAGGGTAGGGAAGGATGAGTTGCTATATGGGTTATGGATGAATTTTCTATGGTCAGTGAATTGAGAAGTGACGAGAATAGAATGGAGGCTCTTGTGCTTTCTATAGGCGGAGATGATTTTATGGTTATTGAAGGCTGGGTGCCGGGACTGAAGTATGGAAAAGTTGTGTTTAATGGTGCAATGTAAGGCGGAAGTTTGGTGTGAAAAAGTGGAAATGAAGGGTATGAGTTGTGATTTATAGAGTACTTGATGGGTTTGTATGTCAGGTGAGCCAGGGCCACCGGTATTCAAGGGGTCAGGGAGGGGATGCAAATCCTGGTTCGGATAGGAGGTAGAGGGGAGGTGGAATGGGAGGAGTGGGTTGGGTTTGGGGGCAGGGTTGGGGTTAGGAAAGGGGTTGGGGTGGGGGTTGGGGTGGGGGTTAGGGTTAGGGAAGGGGTGAGGGTTAGGGCTAGGGCTTAGGGTTAGGGTTAAGGGTTAAGGTTAGGGTTAGGGTTAGGGTTTAGGGTTAGGGTTGGGGTTAGGGTTAGGGTTAGGGATTAGGGTTAGGGGTTAAAGTTCGGGGTTAAGGTTAGGGGTTATTGTTAGGGGTTAGGGGTTAAGGTCAGGGTTAGGGGTTAGGGTTAGGGGTTAGAGGTTAGGGTTAGGGGTTAGGGGTTAGGGGTTAGGGTTAGGGTTAGGGGTTAGGGGTTAGGGTTAGGGTTAGGGGTTAGGGGTTAGGGGTTAGGGTTACGGTTAGGGTTAGGGTTTGGGGTTAGGGTTAGGGGTTAAGGTTAGGGTTAGGGATTAGGTTTAGGAGTTAGGGTTAGGGGTTAGGGTTAGGATTAGGGGTTAGGGTTATGGTTAGAGTTTGGGGTTAGGGTTAGGGGTTAGGATTAGGGTTAGGGCTAGGGGTTAGAGGTTAGGGTTTAGGGTTAGGGTTGGGGTTAGGGTTAGGGATTAGGGTTAGGGGTTAAAGTTAGGGGTTAAGGTTAGGGGTTATTGTTAGGGGTTAGGGGTTAAGGTCAGGGTTAGGGTTAGGGGTTAGGGTTAGGGGTTAGAGGTTAGGGTTAGGGTTAGGGGTTAGGGGTTAGGGTTAGGGTTAGGGGTTAGGGGTTAGGGTTAGGGGTTAGGGTTATTGGTTAGGGGTTAGGGTTAGGGGTTAGGGGTTAGAGGTTAGCGTTAGAGGTTAGGCTTAGGGGTTAGGGGTTAGGGTTAGGGGGACTGTGACCCACAGAACAGTTCCAGAAGAAGATCCAGCTGGTGGCCTCAGAGAGACCATCATCCTCCTGCTGACCTAAAACACAAGAGGACCTCCTAGGGTTGCAGTAATCTCACGGGCTCATGACCAAACAGACATTAATGCCTGAACAGGATGTCATAGTTTAGGCTTCGATTCAACCAGACGAAGAGTCAAAGATCAAACCTCAACTCTCCATGAATTCAGTCTTCGTTTTTCTTCAATGCTTGTTCAACGTTGAGACTTTAGGAACCAGCTGGATCTGGTGAAGTCTGAAGACCTTCATCCTCATTCAGCTGTTACAGACATCTGTCAGAGTTTCTCATTAAAACATCTGGAATTTCTGTCCATCAACGCATTAAATTAATGTTTTACATCTAACTGTTAAAGCAGGATGAAGAGGAACCAGTGGAACCAGGATATAAATTGGTGTCTTCTGGTTCAACTGCCACACTGACCAGTATGAACCAGTACGGACCAGTACAGACTAATACAGATCAGTACGGACCACTACGGACTAATGCAGACCAGTACAGACTAATATGGACCAGTACAGATCATTATGGACCAGTAGGGACCAGTACTGACCAATATGGACCAGTACGGACCAGTACAGACTAATACAGACCAGTACGGACTAATACAGACCAGTACAGACTAATACCGACCAGTACGGATCATTATGGACCAGTGGGGACCAGTACTGACCAATACGGACCGGTATGAAACCGTACGGACCAGTACAGACTAATACAGACCAGTACGGACCAGTACGGACTAATACAGACCAGTACAGAATAATACAGACCAGTACAGATCATTATGGACCAGTAGGGACCAGTACTGACCAGTACGGACCAATATGGTCCAGTACGGACCAGTGCAGACTAATACGGACCAGAACAGATCATTATGGACCAGTGGGGACCAGTACTGACCAATACGGACCAGCATGAACCAGTACGGACCAGTACAGAATAATACAGACCAGTACGGACTAATACGGACCAGTAGGATCATTATGGACCAGTACGGACCAGTACACACCACAGACTAATACAGACTAATACGGACCAGTAGGATCATTATGGACCAGTATGGACAAGTACAGACTAATACGGACCAATATGGACCGGTACGGACCAGTACACACCACAGACTAATACAGACCAGTACGGACCGGTAGAGACCTATATGGACCAGTACAGACCAGTACAGACTAATACAGATCAGTATGCACTAATATGGACCAGTACAGATCATTATGGACCAGTATGGACCAGTACAGACTAATACGGACCAATATAAACCAGTACAGACCGGTACGGGCCAGTACAGACCAGTACAGATCATTACAGACTAGTAGGGACCAGTACAAACCACTACAGCCTAATACAGACCAGTACGGACTAATACGGACCAGTACGGATCATTATGGACCAGTATGGACCAGTACAGACCAGTACAGACTAATATGGACCAGTACGGACCAGTATAGACCAGTATAGACTAGTATGGACCAGTATGGACCAGTATAGACAAGTAAAGATAAATATGGACCAGTACGGACCAGTTTTACATTAAACCTTGCAAACACTCCCTTTGTTTCATTTGAACCCAAATTAAGATCTTTGTATTTTTTATTTACTTTTTTAACCTTTAAAACAGAAACGTGGCCGCTGCTGTCAGCTGAGAGCCTTTTAACACTTCCTGTGTGATTTATGTACAAATAGATTTAATACTTAAAAAAAACAGCTATACTGAGCTAAAATATGATCTAAAGTTATTTCATGTATTAATGAGGTTGATTAACATTAAAATAAAAACTTCAGACTCTGAGGTGGACCCATGTCATCCTGCGTTTACTGAAAACTGACTTTAAAAAGCAGCTAAAGATGCTTTTAGTTAAGATGACAACAGTATCATCTAATGATGGTGAGCAGGAAAATAACGTCGCATCCTCAAACCGTCCACGCTGGCTGCAGGCGCCGTGACTGCACAGGAACAGTTCAAGCCACCCGTTGGCCTCCACATCCCACCGACAAAGACCAGGCCAAGTACAATTCTTCTTAATAAAAGTGATAAATGGCAGAGGATTGCTTTTAAGGTCACTGAGATCCAGCAGTTGCTCTGCTCGGCTGGCAGGAGACAAATTAGGTCCAGTTTTCCTCCTTTCTTTCGCTGCCTCCGTGGTACTGAGGAAAAAAAAAACTGTACAGTCGCCAGAGGGACCGGCGCCTTAATCAAAACCATAAAAGCCATTTAAACCCGCTTATCTGGAGAGTGACCTTTTGAATAACGCTTCTGACTGACTGACAATTATCATTTAAATGGCGTGTAATCGTTAGTCAGAGACCAGGACTTTCTCGTTCACGTCAGCTCACGGGTTCAGGTCTCAACCTTTCTCTTCTCCCTTCAAGTTGCTGCACTGCTGCTTTTATTACATAATGAATTCCTGGTGTTCCCACGCGGCCCCCACCTGGAGGGTTTCTCCAGGGTCATGAGCATGCATGTCATCCATCCATGTGTGATGCCCACTAAGTGTCATCACATTAGTCAGTGATTGTGTTATGTGTATTTAATGTTGTGGAATTGTCTCTATTTTATTTACTTTCAAGGCCCAATTTGTGTGTGATATTCAGTTTTCATCTGTAAATATAATAAAACTTTGGTCAGTAGGTGGCAGTGCAGGACCGTTGAGTCCCTTATGCGCATGCGCAACCCGTCCCCCTCCATATCTACAGAGGAACGGTGAAAACGGCCCGCTCCACTGTCTCCTTCCTTTAAAAAACTAATTTACCTGTTTTCCAGGTAAGTAATCCTTCACAAACCACACATTGATATTACTAGGTGTTAATGTTGTTTTTGGTAAGGTTTGTGCTTTGATTTGGGTCTGATTTATATGTAAAGGAAACTTATAGAAATTTAACAGTTTGCGTCAGTGTTTTGTATTGTGGCGCGCTAAAATGGCGTCTCCTACTTGTCAGTTAGGTAAACGTTTGAATTTGATTAATTGATTTTTTTGAAATTGATTTGATTTGCGGAATGGTTTAAATGTAAATAGTGTCCATGAGTGATACAGTTACTGTTTTCTATTAAGTCCTCGTGCTAGTAGTACCTTTAAAATAAAAGTGCACAGTAATATGCAATAAATTAAATAACAAAAAACAAAATTTGGAAAAGGAGAAATGTTAAAAGAGAATTGTAGAGATGACAAAAAGTGTGTTATGATTGAAAAGTAATAATGACCGGATGTTGTTTATTGTAGTTTGCTTTGTATTCAGTGTAATGGGATATTGAATTTTGAATGTTCTATGGACATGAAAATGTGAATGTCTTGATAGGCAGAGAAGAGACAGTGTTATTTAATACTGGATAAAATGAACATAAAAAGGACAATGCAAACAGTTACACTGAGAGACATGTTTATTGTATGTGAATAATTGTGAATAAAATATTAGGGGTGCACGATAACTATCGGGCCGATAACAGAAAATTATGATGTCATCCCGATAACTCCGATATCACGACGAATAGCCCCGATAACATATATATTTCTGTCAACACAGCAGTGCCTCGCTTCCTCTGAGCCTTGAATGACCGGCAGTGAATGTTATGTTCAAGTGACGTCGGCATAATCAGAAAAACGATTTCTCAATAAGGAAAATTTGCAGTATTATCCCACATGTTACATATAAAAAAGAAAAAAATAGAAAAGGCTGAAAGAACGACTAGAACGGAGGAATTTATGTTACACCTTGAATGCAGCCTGCAGCACAGCGTACTGATCACAACAAACATGGCGGCGTGGAACTTCGTTTAAGTTTCAGAAGAAGATAGTTTGGTGGTTATTTGTGATGAATCCTCTGAGTGAATTCTATGAGGAGGGAAGCACAAGCTTTAATACATAAAACCTGATCAGCCACCTACAACATAACAATCGCTTCTGTTAGGATTTAGAATTAATTCAGAACTTTAAACTGTTAAAGCTAAACCTCTATTGCCTGTAGGCTGGCTGTTTTATGAGCGTGAGTCCTCAGTGTTGCTGCTTTATGACCTAAGACTTCCTGACCTGCTGTCTCCCAAGGAAGTATGCGATGGCAATTTAGTTACACCCCCATTTCCTGGAGCAAACATAACCACATAATAATAATAATCCTTTATTGTCACTGTTCGCATTGTTACCAAAATTAACTGTGAAAATCAGTTTAGCAGCTCGTGGCAGCGGGAGAGAAAAACAAGAAAACACAAAAGCACGATATCACAATAAACAATATAAAAACAATATAAAATATAAAATATAAAATAAGTATTTACAAGGTATAAAAAAAAAATGGGTATGATAAATACGGGTATCAGTGTATACTGTAGTGCGAAAGAGCTTACATTATAGCAATGTCATTATTTACAGCAGGTATGTGTCTTTGGGGGGGAAGGGATATTGCACTTGGTGGTGAGTGTGACCATTGTCAGTCTTTGAGTGGGGGTGGGGTGATGGCTTTGACGGCCTGAGGGAAGAAGCTGTTAATGAGTCTTGTAGTTCTGGTTTTGAGAGAGCGGAATCTCTTTCCAGAGGGAACGGGGCAGAATAGGGCATAACCGGGGTGTGAGGGATCTGTGCTGATGTTTCTGGCCTTCTTTTTCAGTCGGCCAGTGTAAGTGTCTCTGAGGGGGGGAAGTGTGGTCCCAATGATTGTCTCCGCCGTCCTCGCCACCCGCTGCAGGTCCTTCCTGTCCTTGGCAGTGCAGCTGGTGAACCACACTGTAGAGCAGTAGATCAGGATGGACTCGATGGATGCCCTGTAAAAATTAACCAGCAGGGGGCGGGGGAGGTGAGCCTGCTTCAGCTTCCTGAGGAAGTAAAGGCGCTGATGGGTTTCCTGGTACGATGTGTGGACAGCCCAGGTAAGGTTGGCCGATATATGAACTCCAAGGAACTTGAAGCTCTCCACCCTCTCAACCTCCTCTCCTTTAATGGAAAGGGTGGGGAGCACCGTCTTTTTGGATTTCCTGAAATCCAAAATGATTTCCTTGGTTTTGGCTGTGTTGAGGACCAGGTTGTTGTCGGAGCACCAGTCAGTCAAGTGTTTGACCTCCTCCCTGTAGGCTGACTCATTGTTATTCTTAATCAGTCCTACAATGGTGGTGTCGTCCGCGAACTTGAAGATGGTGTTTGTGGGGTGGATGGGGGAGCAGTCGTGGGTGAAGAGTGAGAAGAGGAGAGGGCTGAGGACACACCCCTGTGGTGTTCCAGTGTTCAGGATGAGTGTGGAAGAGGTGCAATCTCCCATCCTGACGCGCTGGGGTCTGTTCCTGAGGAAGTCCAGTATCCATGCACACAGTGAACTGCCGATGCCCAAGTTGCTCAGTTTCATGACCAGTTTCTGGGGGATAACTGTATTAAATGCTGAGCTGAAGTCCACAAACAGCATCCTCACGTAGGTGTTGCTCTGGTCCAGGTGAGTGAGGGCTGTGTGGGTCGCCGTTATGACAGCATCCTCTGTCAACCTGTTCGCTCTGTACGCAAACTGATGTTGGTCGAGGTCAGCAGGGATGGCAGACCTGATGAAGGGGAGGATAAGTCTCTCAAAACATTTAGTAATGATGGGGGTGAGAGCAACTGGGCGGTAGTCATTCAGGCAGTTCACTGTGTTCCTCTTTGGTATAGGAACAATGGTGGCTGATTTGAGGCAGGCAGGAACCACAGACTGCAGGAGCGAGAGGTTGAAGATGGTGGTGAATACCTCTGCGAGCTGGTCCGCGCAGGCCTTGAGTACACGCCCGGGGACACCATCTGGGCCGGTTGCTTTCCTCACGTTGACTCTGCGCAGGGTGGCCCTGACCTGATGTGGCTGCAGCTGAAGCAGGTCGTTGTTGGTTGGTGGAACAGGGAGGGTATCTGAGTTCTTGCTGTGACGGTCGAAGCGAGCGAAGAACTGATTCAGTGTGTCTGGGAGGGTGCTGTCTGGTGAAGTTGTGGCTGTTGTGTTGTTGTTGTAGCCAGTCAGTGTCTTAATCCCCTGCCACATGCCTCTGGAGTTGTTGCTGTTGAAGTGGGCCTTTATGCGCTGCTGGGAACTGCGCTTGGCCTTTATAATATCCGTGCGTCTTTGTAGCTTTGTGGATCCCCAGATCTAAAAGCAGTATCACGTGCTTGGGTCTTCACTTCGCTGTTGAGCCACGGTTTCTGGTTGGGGAACACTTTAACAGTTTTGCTCTCTGTCACATTCTCAGTACAAAAGCTGATGTAGTCCAGTACTGCAGATGTGTGGCCATTCAGGTCTGTCCCCTCTGCAAAAACTCCCCAATCTGTGACCTCAAAGCAGTCTTGCAGGGCTGAGGTGGCTTCCTCAGTCCAGACTTTGACTGTCCTTGTAGCTGTTTTTTGTCTACAGATCAGTGGTTTGTACGCAGGGATGAAGCAGAGGGACAGATGGTCGGAGAGACCCAGATGAGGCAAAGGGCTGGCTTTGTAAGCGTTGGAGATGTTGCAGTACACCTGGTCTAAAATGTTATTCTCTCTGGTGGGAAAGTTCACATATTTGTGGAATTTGGGCAGGACAGACTTTAGGTTGGCGTGGTTAAAATCTCCTGCCACGATAATTACACTGTCTGCTTGCGCAGCTAAATGCTGGTTGATGGAAAGCTGTAGCGTCTCCATGGAGTCTTTAGCATTAGCTTGAGGAGGCACGTAGACAGCAATAATTACCACCGATGTGAACTCACATTTGTCTGGACCTGTGATTGGCCATTTGGACTTTTGGAGACAAAGAACCATATAGTCAGAAGAGAAATGAGTCCGCCTCTTGCAGGCTTTAAAAAAGAAGAGAGACGTTACTTTGGTGTGCATTTCCTGGCATCTCTTCGTGGTGTCAAGAAGTGTACCATCGGCCGATTAAAATATTCTGCATGGCATAATAATTCTTTGTATTCATAATTGTATTAAATTCTTGATTGACCTTTTGCTTCTAGACTTGTCATTTAGGCAGCAGATAAAAAGAACATGGAGAGAAACTTTACACTTCCATGGAGTTTTGAAATTGCGCTAATGGAAGCTAATGCTAATGTGCACAAGCCAGCTGCAGTCTCTCCTCTCCCTCATTCCTCTCATCTAAGCTTCCATTAGATTAAAAAATAAAAAACTAAAAACTACTGAACCTCATTTACTTTAATTAAAGGTATTAATTTAAATGGAACCACAAGTCAAAATCCTTTAAATGTTAATCTTTTTCAGTTAGTAATTCTGATGCATGTATTTCCATCAGTTCAAGGAGCCTTTATTTTTTATATCAGTCAGTAATGAACCTTAATTAAGTTGATGTGAGATATCAAATAGGTTTGTTTGATAGCTTTATGAAAATGTTTGAGAGGCTTGACAATAGTTTATCATTGTAAAAAATAAATACCTGTTCATTTAAAGAGTCCACACTATTTTTGATTTTGTTCATAGTATTGATGTAATGATCTTAGATATATGTGTGTGTTATCGGTTATCGGTATCGGTTTTAAAAAACAGTTATCATGCATCCCTATAAAATATCCACAGAGGAATGGTGAAAACGGTCCGCAACTGTCTCCTTCCTTTACATAATTATTTGCCTGTTTTCCAGGTATTATATATCCGTTGTTTGGTGCCATATCCTGGTAGCTCCAACACATGACAGCGGCGGCTGCAGCTTCGATGCTTCCAATCTAATATTCAAGGACCAACAAAGAGGGAAATCTGCTCTTTAAATTATACCATCAGTTTAAAACATGGCCCCGCATCTGCTCGTGTCTCCTGGTCGTATCTGGTCGAACGAGGCTCGTACACCCCCGTCAGTTTCTCTTGCATAACCCAGTTGGGGGGGGGCAGACACATAACCCGAGGGACGGGGCACTGGTGCGTGGCGATGGCACATGAAACCCTGTCACCTCACATTAATGTGAGATGAGAGGAGGAGGGGGGGGGGGGGGGGGGGGGGGGGGGGGGGGCGTCACTGTCGGCCCTCTCACTCCCCCTACAGGCTGGAAGAAAGGACAGCAGGCTGCAGAGAGCTGCTGATCATCTCTTACTCTCCCTTCAGTGGACAAATAAACCGTTTTTAAAATCCTTGACATCCCCATTTGGGTCATAATTCAATGAATAAATGAGTCTATTATTATGAAATACAGGCGTTTATTATTATGAAATACGTATCCATTAATATGAAATGTTTCCCATTATTATGAAAAAAATGTAATTATTATGAAATATATTTTTATTATTTAATCTTAGTTTATTGCATAATAGTTTATTTCAGAATGGCTTTTTTTTTAAATCTAAGAATGTGCTTTTAAATAATAATGACATTTTGCCTTCTCCATTCTACGCTCTGACATCGACTAGTTTTGGCCGTGAGGTCCCGTTAGCAGCGGGCCGTGGCGTCATCAAGGTGCGCACCTACTGCCCTGGAGTATATACATTGCACCTCTCGCCCACTATCAATATTCACTGTTCTGTTGATTATGCCTGAATGAAAGAGCAGCCAATCACATAAAAGGCTCCGCCCTCTCTGCTGTGATTGACACACAAATCATTCTTATGAAAAACGAAACCATTATCATAATAATGGATACGTATTTCATAATAATAAACGCCTGTATTTCATAATAATAGACTCATTTTTCCATTGAATTTATGACCCAAACAGGGCTCCATACCTGAACGTTTGAGCCGCTGTGTGCCCCACATAGTTATTTTTCTTCTAGTCAGAGACAGAGCGACAGTAAGCGGTGTCTTCTGTCAGTCCGAGCTTGTTTCCGGAGTAAAATTGCTTCATTTTTGCTCACATGGAAAACTCCAGCTCAGGGGACGGAAGAAAACAAGTCAAGGAAAAGACTAAAACACCTGAGATCCCCGTGATTACTGGCAGCATTACTGACTGAATTTGATATACATAAATACAATTTACTATATCACAAAATGCTCATACAAATAGGTTATAATCATCAGTAAATTTATATAAATATATTTCATGCATTTTTGGTTTAAATTAAAATAAATAAGGGAGGAACCAATTTTTGGTTCCGCTGGGTCACTATGTTTCTCAGGAGATTTTATTTTGTTGCACTCCAAGAGACACACGAGACACTGTACCCGCGCTGTCACTGACGAGGTGTGCTTGCAATTGAGGTATTTTTTCAAGAAGAAGAAGCTATGTTTTTATTTCCTTGGAGTTAATGTGGCCAATGAGGTACATTTTTAATTATTTTTCATTGTTGTAAATTCATGTTAATACCATGTGACCATGAAGACAGTTAAGCTTTTAATTTTTCAGTGTTTGCTTATTTATTAGTCTTGTGTATTTCTGTTTTTATTAATAAAAGCCTTTTATTCCTTTTTGAAGTTCATTTTAGTTTTGTATTTCTTTTCTTAGTTCTGCATTTAAGAGGGCATAGAGATCACATAAGACATGATGAAGATGTCCGTCAATAAAATGGCTGTTAAAAACCAGGGACGATTTTGAGCCTTGATTCGACTCTGAGGGAGTAACAGTGACGGCACGCTTTGAACCTTCGGAAACTTTTAAGGGTTTTCTCGCCAGGGACGCACGGCGACATTCCCGCCACTCCGGAGACATCACACCTCATCAGCACGGCTGCTGTCTTGGGTTCGACAAAATGAGACGAGGGCGCGAACGTCTCACTGAGGCTGCGATTATGTCTCTGAAGTAACCTGACTCGATTGGAGGCAAACAGTTCAATGAACGAACCGCACCAGGAGTCAAAAGACACAAGACTAATACACGTTTTAGATGCCAGAGAGTAGTTCTGGCATCTAAAGAAGTGCAGTAGTGCTGATTCACTTAATAAGAATAAAAAGTGCCACCTTTTTGTAAATAGTATCATTTTGTGAGGCTATGCAAACCTGTATTATTACTAGTGTAGATATGAATGTTTTTCTACAATATTCACTCCTCGTGACAGTAAAATAGGTAATTCTAAGACAATTTACTGCAGCAATTCCTCTGTAAATGATTAGAAAATGTGGTTAACACCCAGTTGTGCCTTCAAAAAATAAATACCGTGATATACCGTGAAACCGATATAATTTTGAAAAATACCGTGATACAACTTTTTTGGTCATACTGCTCAGCACTAGCTCCAGAGAGGAGCCTCATCCCCCCCCGGAGCGACGCCACAGCTCCCGATGGCCGTCATTCATAAAGAAAATTGAAGATAAAAAAAAAAAGAAAAAATCAGAGTGGCGGGTGAATGGAGCTGGGAGTAGACAGGTGGCCTGTGGGAGAAGCAAAGACTCCTGCCAGTCACCGCGGAGACGGGGACGGAGACGGAGAGTGTGGGCGGGCGGACGAGGAGGACGAGTGACAGCAGGAAGGAGGGAGAAACTGTAAAAACCGAGACACGCAGCAGAGGGACAAAAATGCAGAGGGAAAGGATGGAGAGAGGATGTGGGGGGGGTGAGACAGGAGAGTGACGGATCGATGGAGGGAATCAAAACCAGGATTGAGCCTGGAGGAGACAAGGATGCAGGGAGGACACGATGCATGATGGACGAAAAACATCTGAACAAACAGAAATCAGAGGTGAAAAGTGCATCTCTGAGTTGATGCTGGACATGCAGTGGGGGGGTGGGGGGGATCTAAAATGAATAAAAATAAATTGAAGGGTGTATGTGCGTGAGTACCGAGGCTCCCAGCTCAGCATGAGCTGAGTGACGGGCGTGAATATTCAATGCCTCTCGGCGTCACCGAGGTGACGGGTGTCAGCCCAGCAGTCCCGCCTCTATCCGTCCACAGCTGCTGCCTTATTGGCACAATTAGACGGGGACGAGGCTCTGATTAATTGAATTGGGCTCTCCGTTTTAGTCCCTCCAGAGCAGCGCGGGTCACTTATCTGGATGGCGGCGTCCTCCGGTCCTCTGAGTGATTGCGAACTGAAACAATGGCAGCCATGAACACACGTCACCGAAGTCCGGTCGCGGCGTAAATGTTGCGTGTCGCCGGCAGCTCAGGAGGCAGGAAACAGTAGAGCAAATGTACGACCTGATCAAATGCACCTGGTGCAGCCGCCGCTGTGCTCCTGTGATGTGCTGGTGCGCCACAGTGGAGGCTTATTAAACCTGCATCAGCACATGGTATAACTGAGCTTCTTGTCCAGGGGAAGTGACCCAGGAGGCGACCCAGGAGGTGATCCAGGAGGCAACCCAGGAGGTGATCCAGGAGGCGACTCAGGAGGCGACCCAGGAGGCAACCCAGGAGGTGACCCAGGAGGCGACCCAGGAGGCGATCCAGGAGGTGACCCAGGAGGCGACCCAGGAGGTGACCCAGGAGGTGACCCAGGAGGTGATCCAGGAGGTGATCCAGGAGGTGATCCAGGAGGCGACCCAGGAGGCGACCCAGGAGGTGACCCAGGAGGCGACCCAGAAGGTGACCCAGGAGGTGACCCAGGAGGTGACCCAGGAGGCGACCCAGGAGGTGACCCAGGAGGTGACCCAGGAGGCGACCCAGGAGGTGACCCAGGAGGCGACCTGTGGAGCTCCGGAGCTGCTGCCTGAATTCTGCCTGAAAGCAGCAGCTGTGTGATATAGGGTGCGCGGTAACAGTTTTTGATGGAGAGGTTTGAAAAGGAACCAGAATCAGCTGGAGAACAGTACCCTCTCCTGGCTCTGATAAGCAAGACTTTCCTCGGCAGAGAAGATGAGCTTTCAGGGTTTCCTGCACCAAACCACAGAGCTGAGAGCAGAAGGAGCTCCCACCCTAACCATAACCTGGCTGACCGCTGACGTCCCGCTAAGCTTTCAAAGCCACCTGAGGAGCAGCCGAGGACACAGAGAGTAAATGTAATGAGCTCTCGCCACTTCCTCAACAACTCAGTCTGGAGCTGTTACACTGCCAAACGGTAAAATAGATGCACGAGTCAGCATCACACGAGTGTTACAGGAGTCAGCATTACACGGCTCAGTGTTACACAAGTCAATGTTACACTTGTCAGCATTACTTGAGTGTTACAAGGGTCAGCGTTACACGAGTCAGCGTTACATGGGTCAGAGTTACACGGCTCAGCATTACGCGAGTGTTACACAAGTCAGCGTTACATGAGTCAGTGTTACACAAGTCAGCGTTACATGAGTGTTACACGAGTCAGTGTTACATGAGTCAGCGTTGCACGGGTCAGCGTTACACAAGTCAATGTTATACTTTTTAGCATTACATAAGTGTTACACGAGTCAATGTTACACAGGTTTTACACGAGTCAGCGTTACACGGGCGTTACACAAGTCAGAGTTACGAGTGTTACACAAGTCAACGTGACATGAGTCAGCGTTACACAAGTCACTTTTTCACTTGTCAACATTACATGAGTGTTACATGAGTCAGTGTTACACAAGTGTTACACGAGTCAACGTTACACAAGTCAGCGTTACACGGGTCAGAGTTACACAAGTCAGAGTTACACAAGTCAGAGTTACACGGGTCAGCATTACACGAGTCAACGTTACACGGGTCATCTTTACATGGGTCAGTGTTACACAAGTCACCGTTACATGGGTCAACGCGACACGGGTCACTGTTACAAGAGTCAGTGTTACACGAGTGTTACACAAGTCAGCGTAGCATGAGTCACCGTCACAAGGGTCAGTGTTACACGGGTCAGAGTTACATGAGTCAGCGTTACACGAGTCATCCTTACACAGGTCAGCGTTACACAAGTCAACATTATACGAGTCAGCGTGACACGGGTCAGCGTTAAACGAGTGTTACACAAGTCAGCGTTGCACGAGTTACCGTCACACGGTTCAGTGTTACACAGGTCAGTGTTACATGGGTCAGCATTGCACGAGCCAGCGGTACACAAGTCACCATTACACTTGTCAGCATTACATGAGTGTCACGTGTCAGTATTACACAAGTGTTACTTGAGTCAGGGTTACATGAGTCAGCGTTCCACTAGTCAGTGTTCCACTAGTCAGTGTTCCACTAGTCACTGTTACACAGGTCAGTGTTACACGGGTGTTACACGAGTCAACGTTACACAGGTCAGTGCGACACGGGTCAGCATTACACAAGTGTTACACAAGTCAGCGCTGCACGAGTCACCATTACACGGGTCAGTGTGACACGGGTCAGTGTTACATGAGTCAGCATTGCACAGGTCAGCATAAGACTAGTCACCATCACACTGGTCAGTGTTACATGAGTGTTACACGAGTCAGTGTTACACAAGTGTTACTTGAGTCACTGTTACACGGGTCAGCGTTACACGAGTCTATCCATCTATCTATCTATCTATCTATCTATCTATCTATCTATCTATCTATCTATCTATCTATCTTTCTAAAATTTTCGATATAAAATCATCACATTCTGTCACAAAGTTCTCATTCTGAGTTGTGTTTTTACAACAAAAACATGTCATTATCGATGTGAAAAATCATATCTCAAGATGTGATTTTTATGGCACAAAGTTGTCAAATGAAATTAAAAAGTCAAGATTTAGCAAAAAAAAACTTTCCAAAAAAAAAAAAAAATCACAATTTTGTGAAATTTAATGTCTTTATACAAAACTGTTCACTTGACATCAAAAAGCTGTGAAATTTGTGATTTTAAAGCAAAAGTTCATGATTTCAAGGCAGAAAGTTCATTTAATTTCAGAAACTTTTGAGAAATTTTACAACAAAAAAGTTGTAAAATTGAATTAAAACAAAAAATTAAAACCATTTTTTAAAATTTGTGATTTACGGCAAAATGTTGTGATTATCGGACCAAAGCCTCAGTTTCAGAATAAAATTTAATTTGATGATTGTAGAATTAAAGGACAGGTTCCCAGAGTTTGGACAGAATCAAACTATTTGACTTTCAACAATCCCACACAGCACAGTTAACATACACCATAACAGTTTTGGATCAAAATGACTAAATCATGGAAAGAAAGAATAATTCAGAGTTTTCTAATTGACCTCTAAACCCAATTAAAACACAAAAAAGTCAGGCTTCACTGTCAGCTGCTCTCACAGGTTAATAAGGTCTCATCATGTTTCACCTCATCTTCTCCTCTGAAAGCTCCTCAACAGGAGCCAAATAGCTCAAAGTGAAGCCAAAACATCGTCTGAACCTGAATCTGGTAACAGATCTGAGGATCCGGCCCCAGATCCACACGCCAGCCTCGCTCTGACACTTATGTCATCTAATGATTATCTAATTATCTAAAAACTTATCTAATGATTCAGAGACTCAAACACAAGCTTCAGGGTTTAAATCTAAGACGTTTTTGTTACCGGATTCATGTGGACGACAGGACCAAAGAGATGATCTGGTCCTGACAGGATCCTTAAAACTCGTTTACGGACAGCTCACTGCAGGTTCTGCCGGGTTCTGGTCTGGACTTTAACTGGGCCATCGAAACACATCCATACAGACGGTTTCCTGAAGTTTTTTCAGCCGTCCCGACATGTTCAGGTCATCGTTGATGCATCGCCAACATTCAGCTGAGCTTTAGCTGTCAGACAAATAAGTTTATTTGCAGACTTGTGCTTTAAAAAAAAGGATTTTGGTCTCCATCGCTAGATTTTATACCCATGACAACCCATTTAAATGGTCGTATGCGTCTTTGTCAATATGTTGCTGCACAATAGGAGGAAAAAGAGGCTTCAAAAGGTTCTATGACTGTAAAACAAACCAAAATTATCACTCCTCCACCACTATGCTTGTTTCTGCTAAAAACTCAATTTCAATGTCTATCGGACAGTGTTCCAGCGATCTGGGGGTTTGTCCTGAAACAGTTTTTCAAATCCAGCTATGTTTCAGGATTTGATTGATGGGCAACAACAGCTGCTTCCTTGCTGATGTCTTTCTTGCTTCTCTTTGTATTAGCACAACTGAACGCTTCGCAAACTGGTGATCATGTGATTGACTTAGTGTTTCGCACACTGCTTCTGGATATCGTTTCATTTCTGCAGGTTTTATTTACCCAACTGGAAGATCTCATCCTAATATTTAAACCTTGGAAATAAAAGAGGTTGTACTAACTTACTACCATCACTGTGTGTCATATGAGTGTTGGCGTGTCCTTGGCGTGTTGGGTACAGTACCTCCTCCTGGTCCAACATGTAGAGCTGATTTCCAGTGCTCACGCGAAGACGGGGATTCCAGTGGTCGTGGGGCGGATGGTCGTGCGAGGGGCGGTCGTAGATGGGGCGCTCATGCAAGGGATGGTTGTAGGACGGCCGGTCAAAAGAGGGGCGGTCGAAGGAGGGACGGTCGAAGGAGGGACGGTCGAAGGAGGGACGGTCGAAAGAGGGGCGGTCGTGGGCGGGGTGGACGAAGGACAGGCGGTCGTAGGTGGGACGCTCGTGAGAGGGACGGTCGTAGGAAGGAGCGTGGAAGGAGTGGGCGTGGGTGCGATGATGGTGATGATGGTAGGAGGGGGGAACGGCACACCTTGCATCTGGAAAGGAGAGAGGGAGGAGAGACGGGTGGGAAGGGGAGGGGTGTCGGGAGGACAGGGGAGGGGAGTCAAGGTCAGTTAGGATCTTTGGTGAGATCTGTGTCTCATTTCAGTCCCATTAACATCACGTATGTGTTTTCATGAGCGACGAGATCATCAGACATTTGTTCAAATGAATTCAAGCAGGTCACTACAGAATACCTGAGAATAAGACTGAGACTGAGGTGAGGCTCAACGCGAGATGCCCCGTGGTTTTCAAAATCAGGAGGACAATGACAGAGACCAGAGACCATGACAGATAGAGGCACTAGAGATCTTTAGTTTCCCAGAGTTTTTTTAAATGTGACCTTTAAACATGAGGCTACAGTCATGAAACAGTAGAATCAGGATCAACATCAACATCAGCAACAACATCAGCATCAAAATTAGCATCAAAATTAGCATCAACATCAGCAACAGCATCAGCATCAACATCAGAATCAGGATCAGCATCAACATCAGCATCAACATAAGCATCAGTATCAGGATCAACATCAGGATCAACATCAGCATCAGGATCAGGATCAAGATCAACATCAGCATCGACATCAGCATCGACATCAGCATCAGGATCAGCATCAACATCAGGATCAGGATCAACATCAGCATCAGGATCAGCATCAACATCAGGATCAGGATCAACATCAGCATCAGGATCTGGATCAACATCAGGATTGGCATCAGGATCAGCATCAACATCAGGATCAGGATCAACATCAGGATCAACATCAGCATCAGGATCAGCATCAGCATCAGGATCAGCATCAGCATCAACATCAGGATCAACATTAGCATCAGGATCAGGATCAACATCAGGATCAGGATCAACATCAGCATCAGGATCAACATCAGGATCAGCATCAAAATCAGGATCAACATCAGGATCAGGATCAACATCAGGATCAGGATCAACATCAGGATCAGCATCAAAATCAGGATCAGCATCAACATCAGGATCAACATCAGGATCAACATCAGCATCAGGATCAACATCAGGATCAACATCAGGATCAGCATCAGGCTCAACATCAACATCAGGATCAACATCAGCATCAGGATCAGCATCAGGATCAACATCAGGATCAGGATCAACATCAGCATCAGGAGCAGCATCAGGATCAACATCAGGATCAACATCAGGATCAGGATCAACATCAGCATCAGGAGCAGAATCAAAATCAGAATCAACATCAACATCAGGATCAGGATCAACATCAGCATCGACATCAGCATCAGGATCAGCATCAACATCAGGATCAGGATCAACATCAGCATCAGGATCAGCATCAACATCAGGATCAGGATCAACATCAGGATCAAGATCAACATCAGGATCAGCATCAGGATCAACATCAGGATCAGCATAAGCATCAACATCAGGATCAACATCAGGATCAGGATCAACATCAGGATCAACATCAGGATCAGCATCAAAATCAGGATCAACATCAGGATCAACATCAACATCAGGATCAACATCAGCATCAGGATCAACATCAGGATCAGCATCAGCATCAGGATCAACATCAGCATCAGGATAAACATCAGGATCAACATCAGGATCAGCATCAACATCAGGATCAACATCAGCATCAGGATCAACATCAGGATCAGCATCATCATCAAAATCAGGATCAACATCAGGATCAACATCAAAATCAGGATCAACATCAGGATCGGCATCAGCATCAGGAGAAGCATCAAAATCAGAATCAACATCAGGATCAGGATCAAAATCAGGATCAACATCAGCATCAACATCAGCATCAGGATCAACATCAGGATCAACATCAGCATCAGGATCAACATCAGGATCAGCATCAGCATCAGCATCAAAATCAGGTTCAACATCAGGATCAACATCAGGATCAGCATCAACATCAGGATCATAATTAGCATCAGGGTCAGCATCAACGTCAGGATCAACATCAGCATCAGGATCAGGATCAGCATCAACATCAGGATCATAATTAGCATCAGGATCAGCATCAACATCAGGATCATCATTAACAAAAGGGTCAGCATCAACATCAAGATCAACATCAGCATCAGGATCAGCATCAACATCAGGATCATCATTAGCATCAACATCAGCATCAGGATCAACATCAGGATCAACATCAGCATCAGGATCAACATCAGGATCAGCATCAGCATCAGCATCAAAATCAGGTTCAACATCAGGATCAACATCAGGATCAGCATCAACATCAGGATCATAATTAGCATCAGGGTCAGCATCAACATCAGGATCAACATCAGCATCAGGATCAGCATCAACATCAGGATCATCATTAGCATCAGGATCAGCATCAACATCAGGATCATCATTAGCAAAAGGGTCAGCATCAACATCAAGATCAACATCAGCATCAGGATCAGCATCAACATCAGGATCATCATTAGCATCAGGATCAGCATCAACATCAGGACATCATTAGCATCAGGATCAGCATCAACATCAGGATCAACATCAGGATCAGCATCATCATCAAAATCAGGATCAACATCAGGATCAACATCAGGATCAGGATCAACATCAGGATCAGCATCAAAATCAGGATCAACATCAGGATCAGGATCAACATCAGGATCGGCATCAGCATCAGGAGCAGCATCAAAATCAGAATCAACATCAGGATCAGGATCAAAATCAGGATCAACATCAGCATCAACATCAGCATCAGGATCAACATCAGGATCAACATCAGCATCAGGATCAACATCAGGATCAGCATCAGCATCGAAATCAGGATCAACATCAGGATCAACATCAGGATCAGCATCAACATCAGGATCATAATTAGCATCAGGGTCAGCATCAACATCAGGATCAAAATCAGCATCAGGATCAGCATCAACATCAGGATCATCATTAGCA
Organism: Hirundichthys speculiger; assembly: GCA_018398805.1. Classification (NCBI taxonomy): domain Eukaryota; kingdom Metazoa; phylum Chordata; class Actinopteri; order Beloniformes; family Exocoetidae; genus Hirundichthys; species Hirundichthys speculiger. Next base: position 517,535 of record JAGFBZ010000148.1, read on the forward strand.
TCAGGATCATCATTAGCATCAGGATCAGCATCAACATCAGGATCAACATCAGCATCAGGACCAGCATCAACATCAGGATCCTCATTAGGATTAGGATCAGCATCAACATCAGGATCATCATTAGCATCAGGATCAGCATCAACATCAGTATCAGGATCAACATCAGGATCAGCATCAGCATCAAAATCAGGATCAACATCAGCATCAGGATCAACATCAGCATCATGATCAACATCAGGATCAGCATCAGGCTCAACATCAATATCAGGATCAACATCAGCATCAGGATCAACATCAGGATCAACATCAGCATCAGGATCAACATCAGGATCAGCATCAAAATCAGGATCAACATCAACATCAACATCAATATCAACATCAGGATCAGGATCAGGATCAACATCAACATCAACATCAATATCAACATCAGGATCAGGATCAGGATCAGGATCAATATCAGGCTCCATCAAACCTCATAGAAAACCCAACAAGAAAAACACCAACAATTTCTATGCCTTTTATTTTGTAAATATGAGAAAAAATATCACATAAAATTCCTAAAAATGCATAGTTTAAGCAACAGATTAGGCGGGAGAGCAGCCGTGGATCAATTAAAAGTTAAGGGTTTGATCCCTGACTGTCACCATTCCATCTGCTGAAGTGCCCTTGGGCAGAATAATAAACATCATCAGTGCGTTAGCTGCTGTGTAATTGTTCTCAACAGAGATGGATGAATGTATGTGAAGGGGATCTGGGTGCTCAGCAGGACGGGAACTGGAACTGGAAACCATCTTGCTACATGAACAAATGATTTCACCGACATTTGGTCATTTTCACCCAGAATTCAGTGTTTATTTTTCTGTATTTCAGCACTGTTTTGTTTTTTTTGTGTTTTTTTTTGTTGCAAATTTCAGTTGAAGGAATATTGATAAATTTTTGGAAGTGTCGTTCAGTTCTCACAGTCTCCCACCACACTGGTCATGTGAAAGAAAATCTCACCATCAATCAGTAAAACTTTCCAAAGGAGAAGAAATAATAAGAGGCACTGCAGTATGTTTCAACAAGCTCCACCCTGATCTGGTTCCTGTCGGCTGCATCAAAAGGACTCAGCGGTGGGTCTTTTCTCATTGTGTCATCTGTGAAAGAAGACTCGCTCTACTTCCCCTGATGCCTTTCTGCTCTGCTAAAGAAACAGTAGCAGAGCTGTTTGAGGCCAGCACACACAGGAGCATATTCAGGGTTATAAGTCTTATTCTCAAATAGAGAAGAAGCAACAGCCCACATCCCTTGAATTCATCAAGGAAAGGACTAGAACTAGACCTGCAGATCCGCCGTTTGGATTTGAAAGTAGTCGTGAAGAATGAGATCCGGCCGGTTGAAGAAGTCCTCGTCAGTGCCTGCTGCTACGTCGTAGCCGTCTGTTCCTTCGGCCGTGGGCGACCTGCCTCCCAAAATTAGAGCGAATCTGTTCTGATACATCCTGTCGAGCGACAGACAGGCGTAAAAGCTGAAGTACAGTCTCTTCAGCAGGGAACAAAATCATCTCTGAGCCAGTCATTGATTTTAAAAGAGTGGACGTGACACCCGGGGCTCCCTCCTCCCTCCCGACCGTTGAATAAATTCATCTGGAAACTGGATAGGATTCTGCTGACTGGTCTGTTCGGTAGTTGCCGTAGTGGGAATCAGTCTCTGAGGCTCCGGGTGCTGTAGGACTGGGCTCTGTCCTGGTCGTGGATCACTGGACCAGCTCTGTACCCCCACAGGGGTTTCTGGAGGGAGCGTGGAGGCTTGGGTCGTCCTCTGGAGGGGTGAGATTCTGGCTCTGTTGCTACGGCGCTCGTACCAACGCAGCGAGAGTTCGGTCCACACTGCTGGTTGATTTCCAGTGAGAGCTGGACTCCGTCAGGGCTGTTGCTGATTTTGTTCATAACTTTCATGGACAGAATTTCTAAACGCAGCTCGAGAGTGGAGAGGTTCGGTTCGGTTCGGTGACCTCAGAGGGTCGTCTCTGCCTTTTGAAGATGATGTGTCTGGTTTGATCTCCAGCTCTCACTGGAGCAGCTCACAGCCGAGTGTGATGAGACGAGATGAGACAAGATCAGATGAGATGAGACGAGACGCGACGAGATGAAACGAGACCAAACAAGATTAGATAAGATGAGATAAGATGAGATCAGATGAGATGAGATCAGATGAGAGAAGATGAGATCAGATGAGACGAGACGAGATCAGATGAGATGAGATCAGATGAGACAAGATGAGATCAGATGAGACGAAACAAGATCAGATGAGATGAAAGCAGAAGAGATGAGATGAGACAAGACAAGACGAGATCAGACAAGGTCAGATGAGATGAGACCAGACAAGACACGATGAGATGAGACAAGACAAGACAAGTTCAGATGAGATGAGATCAGATGAGATGAGACGAGGTCAGATGAGATGAGATGAGACGAGACGAGACGAGATGAAACGAGATGAAACAATATGAGATAAGATGAGACGAGATGAGATCAGATGAGACAAGATGAGATCAGATGAGACGAGACGAGATCAAATGAGATGAGAGCAGATGAGATGAGACGACACAAGATGAGATGAGACAAGACGAGACAAGATCAGATGAGATGAGACCAGACAAGACACGATGAGATGAGATGAGACGAGACAAGATGAGATGAGACAAGACGAGACAAGATCAGATGAGATGAGACGAGGTCAGATGAGATGAGATGAGATGAGACGAGACAAGATGAGATGAGACAAGACGAGACAAGATCAGATGAGATGAGACGAGACAAGACGAGGAGGTGAAAATCAGAATCTGAGAAATGTGAGTTCTTGGTTCTCAGGTTGGGGAGGGCTGGAAGTCCCTCTGTGAGAATGGGAGGAGCTAATTCCTCAGGTGCAGAGGTTCCAGTGTCTCCAGGTGTTGTCCATGAGGGAGGAAGGGATGGAGCAGGAGGCTGACAGTTGGACCGGGTTAGGGTTAGGGTTAGGGTTAGGGTCAGGGTCAGGGTTAGGGTTAGGCCCGCAGGAATGTGGACTCTGTACCGGTCCGTTGTGGCGAAGAGCGAGCTGAGCCAAGTGTTTTCCAGTTGATTTACATTCCTCATCTCACCTGTGGTCATAAACTGCAGCTAATGACCGAAAGAATGAGATCGTACAAATGAGCGACAGAAATGATATTCCTCCTCCGCAGGGTGACTGCCCCCCCCCCCCACCCCCACCCCCACCCCCCCCACCCTGGGAATTTAGGTGTGAAGTCAGTCAGGTGGCTGGTGAGACGGAGGACTGGACCTCTCAGCTTCAGCTGCTGCGACCTGAATTCAGATCAGCAGAACCGAACGGTGGATGGTTTTCAAGAACATCCCATAAATAACATAAAAAGCTGAGTTACGAGAACACTTTTTTTTCATACTTCTGTTCTTCTTCTTTTTTTTTTCCATTTACGTACCTGTGCTCCATCTGTTTCCCTGGAAGCTGCTCATCATGTATCCATTGCTCTAACGTTGACCTCAGATTTTCTAAAACTCCTTATTTATTCTCTTTGCTTCCCGCTCACATGCCTCAGATTATGTAACAGAGAGCTTCAGAGTTTTCAGCCACAGATACAGAAGCAAACATCATGAGTCAGTCCTCTCGCTCCGTCCTGCTGGAATTCAAAGCCTCTTGAAAAAAAAAACAGTATATATCAGCACAAAGATTCATTATTCTTTAATGTTAAAAAGTGACTGTCGCCATAAAAGGAAAATGAGACTCAGCTGAGCGTTCAGATGACACCAAACTAAATTACCATGGTGGTGGTGGGGGGGGGGGGTTCCCCTCGCCTCCGGCTCTCCCTCCACTGACCCGGCAACTGAGAAAGATGAGCTCTTAAACAAGTTGAGTTCATCGTCATAGACAAATCAAGGAAGAAAGAGAGATGAACTGCATGGTGGTGGGAGGATGAGGGTTTGAGTCTGGCTCAGAGGCCCCTTAATCACACACTATAAAAAAAAAATCGTAAAAAAACAGTAATTTTCCAGCAGCTGGGCGCCAGAAAAATACCGTGAAATAACAGATAATTACTTTCTCATAAAAATAGTTTTTTTTCATAATTAAAATACAGTTTGTAATTGTAATTTAACATGATTTTGCCTTATTTTTAGGTTGTTTTTAACATTTAGTTAGAAACATTTTCACATTTTGAAACAATTAAATTACCTAGAAATATAGTAAGTAAATGCTGTATTATGAATAATAATGCTTAAATTTACATAAATGTGTTGTTATTAATTGGTTTCAATGATATTGTTTTATGTAAAGAAGTTGTATAATAATTTATGTTTGATGTAATATAACAGTATATGATACAAAAATAGTTGGGGGCAGATATGGTTTGACCCTAAAAAAATTGACACAAAAGGTTTCTCAACTGTTTTTTGTAGTGTTAGGTGTCCTTATTAACATACTAAAAGTTTACCAAAGTTTGACCACCCGAAAGGTGTTATTTTCAAGATGGCCGCCACTAGTACTCAAAAGACCATTACTCCACCATTACAAAAATAATGTGATTCATCTTTCAAAACATGTCAAAAACTGTTGAAAATCTAGATATTGGGTTTAAAATTGCTACAATTTTAAGGACTGTAGCCTTTGTATTGTAGTGGATCCTGGTCTGCAACACCTGACAGCCATGGACCTAGCTAAAGGAGTATTTAGTCAACTTCCTGTTTTTGCACAGCACAAGTTTTGTTTTACACACTTTATTAAAGAAACTCATTCAAACACAGACAGACTTAACTCAGGGTGACACAAATTAACATGTTAAATGTAAGGGGTCTGAATCAACAGGGGGTCAAACCAGCAACAGACTTTACATGGCAGCATTAAATCAAATAGCTAACAAATTAACACAGATAAGCACCTAAACAGCCAGGCTGCAAAGGATACTGGGAAACGACCCAAAAGGCTCTGCCAGATCACTAGCAGTTTTACAGTTTATTCCCTTAAATACCAGACAAATATTTGTGAAATTACGATATATTTGTGAACGTATTTTAACAATAAATATATGTATTTTTAATGTTTTTTTTTTGTTAAAGAACAGAAATATTGTGTGTTTTCACAGTTACAGTGATTTAATGTTATTTTACAATTGACATGTAAAATCAGTCTATTTTTGTAAATTAAATGGTATTTTAAAAATACAGAATAAAATAGACAGTAAAATTCTGTTATATTACAATTTTTTTTTTTAAGTGCACACTTTGTTCATGTCTTGGAAGATACTTGTGCTCTTGCTAATATGGGAGAAATACTATATTTTGTCCAATCCTGCACGCACACACGTGCACACACACGCATGTGCACACGACAGCCAATTTGAGTAGTAATAGGAGGCTGCATGAATCATTAGGGTGGACAGAAGCTGGAGGCTCATGAGCCAGTGTGATGCTGCAGGAAAGGGACACGAAAACAGCTGCAGCTTTTAAAGATGTGAGCAGTTTACCGAGTGGAAAAGAAGAGAAAAGATGCTCCAAGTGACAAATTCTTCTGTGGATATCTGTAATTAAATTCAACAACTCCGGCGGCACGCAGGCTTAGCTTTTCAGAAACTACTGCCGACTACACTGAATCCCACAAATAATTTTAAATATTACACAAAGCAGCTTTAAGATGATTTTATGAACCAGAAAAGGCAGACAAAAAAAGGAAAATCAGATTTAAGAATTAATCAAAAGTACTGAGCTTTTATCTGAGACAGAAAAGTGAATGATTTCAGGATGGGAACAGCTGATTGCTCCTGGAGGTCCCTGCAGCCATGACGCCATGACGCCTGAAAAACGTGGAAACTAGGAAAAAAACACAACAACAGATGAGACAAACCACACTGGAAAACACCAGGTCCTTTTCCTGGTGCTTCTAACAACCGACAGATATCCAGGAGTCTCTCTTCCAACACTAAAACCCCCCCCCCCCCGCAGGGGCTTTGGCTTCTTTACGCTATGTAGCAATACTACATCTGACCACACGGGGGCGTTCATGCCCACCCCACCCCACGGTGGGGTGGGGAGGAGGGTGTTTGTGATGCTGGGGGGGGGGGGGGGTGACCCCGGGGAACATGTTTTTTTTTTTTCCGTACTGGAATGAAGTGTAATTACACATATCCTCCAGTAGGGGGCAGTGGCGCTCTCATTATCACAGTGTGTGTGTTATAACTTTGTTATAAGTTAATTTATACTTCTTTCTTTTTTGTTTCCATTAATTTTAATAAGGATGCAGTGTAGAGGTCTTCACGGGTCCAATTTCATGGACCCGAACCCGAATGGACCCGTGAAAATTCGACCAGAAACCGACTCGACTCAAGTTATTGTCATAAGTCCGGGAGTCCGAACCCGAATGGACCCGCAATATTTGGTCCTAGTTTCCGACCACGAACCGAACCGAGTTACCTGAATAGAACCGAGACAATCCAGCCCATAGTTGCTCATGTTAAAGTTGTCTAGCGTTGAATAAAACTTGATTTTCTTACCTAAAGTTGTCTTCTTCTACCTGGTTCAGTTGCTACATAGGCTACGTGATGTAAACAACAATAAATCCACGTCATTACTTTCTTTGTGGATACAGATACTATTGGTAGCAACTGCTAACGCTAATAGCCTACACCGGTCAGGACGTGTGGTGAATATGTTCTCTCATCCAGCGTTTTCATGTTGGTGATCCGTTGTGCTTTACAGCTGCCGGGCAAACCGCTAATAACACCCTACGGCAACATGATTGTTTCATGACAAATACGCCACGTTAATGAATAATTAATTAAACTGCCCCGAGCCCTGACATTAGCTGCTACCGCCAATATCTTTACTTCTCTGGAGTAAACATGGACCCAGCCTGTCAGAGAGCGCTGATCGGACCCGAGACTAACTGTACCGATTCAGACCCGAACCCGGAGTCACGTCTTTTGAATGGACCCGAGACCCGATTTGGGTCGGGTCGGAACTTCGGGGTTTCGGGTTGTCGGGTTGTTTGGAAGACCTCTACTAGAAACGTTGAATAAAGACACATCTGAGGGACTAAACTCTCAGATTTTACTGTCCGTTTCTGTCAGCGTGTGCTTCACACCAGCAGGTGCATCACTCCAGGGGTCAAAGGTCAAACCACGTTACATCATAAAGGTTCTGATCCATAGAGGACAGGCGATCACGGTCACGTGCACCTTCAGCTCATTCCAGTCAGGTCAGGTTTCCAGCTGAAAACTGTGAATGCAGTTTTAATCGGCGCTGTGCAGCTGCTCTCAGCATCACCAGTCGGCATCACAAAGCTGCGGGAAGCGAAGCGCCAAGCGGCGCGTCCTCTCCAAAAACCCACAAAGCCCTTGAAAGCAAACTTTGTGTCTGTGCAGGGAGAAGCCATGATGCTGAGCTCTTCACCACGGAAGGCAGCGTGAGTCATCGGCAGCCCGATCTGCATTACTCTACTGTAGGTCTGCCCCCCCCCCCCCCCCCCCCCAGGCTGCCTGTTAAAGGCCGTGAAGCTCAGTGGACTGAATTTCAATGAGTGCTGTCCACTCAAACACACGCACACACTCACACACACACAGGGCTGCATGAATACACGGCAACGATTCAGCACAGGCGGAAATGCTGACGCGCCTCTTCTCCTGCTCATCCTCCTCTTCCTCACTGTCTTTCATTTACTCGGTCTGTGAAGCGTTTCCCGCTCTGCCTTTGTTTCACCCTTTCTCTCCCTCTCTGTGGGCTCTTTTTTCCTTTTTCTGCTGTCCCAAGCACTTCACAAAGGAGAGGTGGCGCGCACCAATCAGACCGGTCCGGTCAGGCCGTCGTTACCGGGACCTGACAGGCCCTACGTAGATTTACACACAAAACAGCTCTAAAAATAAAGCCACCTGAGGCAGAAAAGGCACTTCTGGAAGCATATTAAACCGAGGAGTCTCAACTTTCCAGATGAGGGAGCAGCAGATAAAGCAGGAGCTGTAACCGTGACCTCAGCAGCACCGCCGCCACGCATTACTGCACCGCAACGGTGACATGAGCAGCAAGATTAGACGGCAGCGAGACGCGCACAGGGTTGTGTTTCCATGCATCATGTGAGATAGGGTTGGGAATCAAGAACCGGTTCCTGTAGAGAACTGGTTCCGTGTGTTTCAATTCCATGGAATTGTTTGTCAGTTTATCCAGCGATTCTCTTATCGATTCCAACTAGCACGAATCTCACGTAATTTACGCAAGTTACGCACAGTCAATTCCAGAAAGCACTTACGTGATTAAGTTACGTCGGTTTAGCACGCACATTGGAATTGTAAACAACAATGGCACCCACCAGGTTCAAACGCTCCAAAGTTTGTCTTCACTTCACCAAAGAAAGATGGCAACAAGACAACTAGCAGTCATTGTAAAGTGGAGATAACAGCGTCGGGAGGGAACACGACTAACATGCAGAAACATTTGCGCGCACAACATGCGATAACGAGTGTCGTGTTTTGATGCTTCGGACTGATGGATCTCAACCCAGCAGCAGTAGCCAAGCTAAGATCACCTCTGGTAACTCTGGTTAGTAGCTATCCCACTGCCTATGTGCTTCTTTGTAAAACACGCTATAACATTAACGCTATGCTATTAAACAAATGTCTTCTGCATTACATTTAGAAGATGACCGTGACAAGAGAGAGAGACTCTGGCTGGTTCAGAGGCTGGAAGACATGATTATTTTTCTGCAAAAGAATTGTTAATTCTTCATAGTATTTGCAGATTTGTTCTATGCACTGTTCCGTTGTATTTGATAGTATTTATCTTTCTTTATTATTATTTTTGAGTGCTTAGTGAGCTCATATATCCTTTTAAAAAGGAGATTTTTTCATTTCTATTAGTAAAAATCTGTTAGTAAAATGTTACACATTCTTGTGTATTTGCACAGTTACATATTACAACAGTTAACACGTTATCCAGGCTTTGGGCCTCATTTGACCTCGCCGTTGAGTTTGTAAGGACGTGACTTCTAAGTTAAAAAGAATTGATGCTGATAAAACTGTTTGTTCTCATTTTCCCCAAATTAGAATCGATAAGAGAATCGATAAAGAATCGAATCGTTAAACAGTATCGATAATGGAATCAGAGTTGGACAAATCTTATCAATTCTCATCCCTAATGTGAGAAGTGTGGACAGAGGGGGGGTCACAGGACCCAGAGCCGAGCGGTTTCAGGGGTGATCCTGTACGCGGTGACGCCGAACCCACCACCCTTTAACCAGCTGTGGTCGTGATGCAGAACTGCTCCGCACAATCGTGAAAACAGTCAATGCAGAAAGAACATCTGCAGTTTCCATCTCTGCAGCGCCCTCTACAGGTGAGGAGCCGCTTTAAGGAGGATGATCATCGTAAATCTGTGAGTGGATCTGCATGTAAATCACCTCCGCACCAATGATCAATCTGCAGGTAGATGGACCCTGCACTGAACTGTAAAAACGAGTGCACATCAGTGAAATCCAGCCGACATCACGGAACTAACGAACGATCAGTGAACCGAGGAACCGACACGGAGCAGAGCTCTTCTGTTCTTTGTGATTATAAACGTCTTATATATCTAACATTATTATTATGGAATTAATCAGAAATGTTTGTGGCACTTCCATTAACAGTGAATATGTGTGTTCAACATGACGTCAACTCAGGTAGCAATATTAACAATTATGTCTAAATAATATTCTGGACTGCAACAAAACCTTCACGTCATTCCTCCATGTTCCATCAGATCTGCTCCATGTGTTCACTGTCCTGCTGTTCTCTAGCTGGTTACTGCAGTGCGGCTCCATCTAGTGGCACAGATGTGTAATGACAACAGAAAGTCCAGTCCTCGACTATAACAAATTCAGTTCTGTGGCCCATTTTTTAACTTCGTATTTTTGATTCAAGTCTAAAATTGAAATATAAAAAAACAGGCATTTTTCTAGTTTTTTTTTAGATAGATTAAAAAACGAAAAATGTAATAAAATGTCACCTTTTTATTTTTGATTGACAGTTGAAAATGGAAAGAATGAATGATACATGGATTGATAAAGTTACAGAACTTTAACATGGACATTTTCATTTTAAAGTTCTCCCAGACGGAGGATTCAACAGAAACAAGGTTATTTTTAACAACTGACAAGTTGAACTCCCTGTTAAAAGTTTCTGCTGTTACCTCAGAAATTACCTGTTTTAATGTTCTGATTGTGCTAAGACACAATCATTTTGTTGGATTTTGTTTGTAGACTTTTTTAATTTTCATAAAAACGGGATGACATTAATGCCCTGGCAATGGCGATAAGCTTTATTTTAATTGACATTTTTTTAAGATGAGATTTACACTAAATATGTGTTACTGACAAGTGCTGATGTTATAACAAATGTTATGACACTTTAGTTCATATGGCAGCAGAACATTTATATAAAAGTGAATTTTCTCTACTTTTGAATTCATTATTTGATTTTGTGTATACAATGCGATTAATCGTGATAATCAGGGAATAATGTGATTAATCGTGATTAATATATATATATTATATATATATATATATATATATATATATATATATATATATATATATATATATATATATATTAGGGGTGTAACGGTACACAAAACTCTCGGTTCGGTACGTACCTCGGTTTTGAGGTCATGGTTCGGTTCATTTTCGGTACAGTAAGAAAACAAAATGCAAAATATAAATGTGCTAGTTGTTTATAACACACTTTTGTGCTTTTTAACAATAGGAACATTAGCCTATACAAAGCTAGAATTCTGCTCAAAAACATAAATACAATATTCTAAAATGTAGATATTTTGAAAAACAAAATAAAAATAACATTGGCTCAGACTTTTGCTTAAAAAAATAATCCATCTGATGTGCAAAATTGAACAGTTGCAACACTGAACAGTTTCAAGCTGTTAGTCAGATTAAATAACATGAATAAGGCTCAGGGTGTTTCTTTAAAAAATAATCTTTTTATTCTTTCATAAAGTCCGGGTATGATTTTCTGGCTAAAATGTGGATGAGAAGGTTATTGATATCCGGGCTCAATTACCTTTATCATGTGTTTGAAGCCAGCGTTCTCTACCACTGATTAGGGTGTTTGTGTGCACGCGCGTCACCTCGCCTGTGTATGTGGTGACATGCGCCCAGTCCGCACACAGAAACTCGCGCTGGCTGTGCACTGAGCCCGGCAGAGAGAGAGGGAGAGAGCGCGAGAAGCTCGCAAGGCAGACAGCAGCCAAGTGACGGCTTCAAACCTAGCGGTTTGAGCGCGCGTGAGTCTCAAAATCACCAGAAAAAGTAGCTAGATTTGTCGCTAGTCGCTTTTTACAAATTAAGTCGCTAGGGGGGTCTGGAAAGTCGCTAGATATAGCCACAAAGTCGCTAAGTTGGCAACACTGACCGTGTGCGCACAACTGCGCATGTGCAGCTGCAGCGCTCTGCTCCACAACGTGCGGTCCTCTACTTAATATGTCCGTGTGGAAACTCGTTCGGTACGCCCCCGTCCCGAACCGACCTACCTGTACCGAAACGGTTCAATACAAATACATGTAACGTTACACCCCTAATATATATATATATATATGTATATATATATATATATATGTATATATATATATTTGGGCAACGATTAAAATTTTTAATTGCGATTAATCTCATGATTAATCTGAATGACTATAAAATCGTTGAAAGTATAAATATCAGCAGCTCTGAGATGAAAAGAAACTCTTTGATCCTGTTTTAAATATGTTACATCTTGTTGAAACTTGGCTGTTGGTGACATGAACGCGCCGCCATCACTCAGCCGCTGCAGCTGAACGTGTGTCAGACTTCTGTCAGAGATAAGTTGCATCTAATTACTTAATGTCATTTTAACGAGCACATTTTTAGGGTTTGTTCCGTTTTTCTTCTTTTCCTGTAATTAAACTAGAAATAATGTGGTCCTGGACAGGATCATTAGATTAAACACCTGTTTGTCTTAAATCTGTGATGCTTCCATTCGTCCCGTCTGAGGAGCAGTGCTGCTTTTGTCTGGTTTGGTGATGGATCAGGGAACGTGATCTGCAGCATCTTCTTTTCGGCTGCATGAATCTTCTCCTCCTCCCTCTGAACTGAAGGCTCTGTAGTAAAGTGTGTAATACGCAGCAGGACCTTGTAAAGATTTCCCCTCGCTGAGGAGCATCGCTCTCCCAGCCATGAATGGACATTAGACTGATGATTGAGTTGTAAAACAGAATGACACAGCAGTTTGCCTTTTTTGTTGCAGTGCCAGAGGAAACTTCTGCACATCCTTTTCAACTCGCACAGTGGGACGTCGGAAGAAAGAGACTCAGAGAAATAATGCGTTTATGCTGGCAGCCTGACCGCGTGTCAGCACTTCCCTCCACGGCGGTCTGGAGGAGGAGGAGCCCTGCAGCCATGTTCTGAAACCAGGAATCAACTGTGGAATAACTGACGGCTTTGTCTCAGCATCACCGTGGCGATGAAGATGTGCACGACACGTCACGATACAGTTTCTGCTGCATCACACGAAACCCTTCTGGTTCTCGTCTCCAGAACTTCCAATTAGAGGTCTTCCAAACAACCAGACAACCCGAAAACCCGAGGTTATGACCTGACCCGAATCGGGTCTCAGGTCCATTCAAAAGACATGACTCCAGGTTCGGGTCTGAATCGCTAGTTAGTCTAAGGTCCGGTCGGTGCTCTCTGACAAGCTGGGTCCACGTTTACTCCAGAGAGGTAAAGATATTACCGGTGGCAGCCAATGTCAGGACTCGGGGCAGTTTAATTAATTATTCATTAACGTGGCGTGTTTGTCATGAAGCAATCGTGTTGCCGTAGCGTGTTATTAGCGGTTTGCCCGGGAACTGTAAAGCACAACGGATCGCCAACATGACAACGCTGGATGAGAGAACATATTTACGACACGTCCTGACCGCTGTAGGCTATTAGTGTTAGCAGTTGCTACCAATAGCATCTGTATCCACAAAGAAAATAACGACGTGGATTTATTGTTGTTTACATCATGTAGCCTATGTAGCAACTGAACCGGTAGAAGAAGACAACTTTAGGTAAGAAAATCGAGTTTTATTCAACGCTAGACAACTTTAACATGAATAACTATGGGCTGGATTGTCTCGGTTCTATTCGGGCAACTCGGTTCAGTTCGTGGTCGGAAACTAAAGACTCGGGTCAGGTCGGTTTCGGGTCGAATTTTCTACTTCCAACAGCAGAAGTCTTTCTAATGTCTCGTAATTTAACGAGATATAAAGACGTTTTGTGTCATTTTTCAGAAGTGGAGACGACATCCTCAACATGCTCTAGTAATGATAAGAATAATAAAAATGACTTATTTTATTCATTTAAGGCCGTTAGGAAATACTTAAAGATGTCGGACAGTATTTAGAAAAAAGAACAGAATAGAAATAGTAATAGAAATGAAAAAGATTAATCAAATAAAACAGCAGAGTCAGGCAATTGTGAAGAGGTGGGTCTTGAAAGAGTCCAGTTCTGCAGAGTCTTGTAGATCTTTGAGCAGTGACCTAAAACATCCTCCATCACAGACCTGCGGCGTCGCTGCCGTCCGTCCCCATCCATCCCCGTCCGCTGTTGCTGGTGTGAAGTCATGTGACCAGAAGCTAGATGGCGCTGTGGCTGCTGAGCGTCTCTTTCCTCACTTGGCTGGTGAAGCTCAGACATGAGCAGCAGAGTAAAGGAGGCAGATGTGATGATGAACACGGAGCAGTGATCCGGGAGGGGAAGGTCAGGTCAGGTGACAGCGGGGGGGTCACGGCGCAGGATCAGCTGATATGACGGACAGACATCCATGAGACCTCCCTTCTGAGCTGTGAGCTGTTTTCACAGATGACACGCGATTGAGACAGTGACAGGGATCCTACATATGACGCCATGTCACCGACCTGCCCTACAAGATCGTTTCAGGTTAACTCTCGGCTGGGACAGCTCCCCCTCATTAACCTGATTTCCTGGAGCAGCTGTTTCCAGAGAAAAATAAAAACTCTGACCTGCTCAGGTTGAAACCTCAAACAACAGCCCGATTTGTTCCCAGGAGTTGGTGAGACCAAACCGGAGCAGGACAGACCACAGAAACCTTCCTCCGGCGTCAGCATGACCTCAGGTCCCATCGAGAGCGTTTCAGGAGCTCTTCAGGGCGCCACCTGCCCGGCTGGATGATCCACGTTTAAGAGCTTCCTTATTGCCAGGTCTTCTCCTTTATACATAAAGTGCTTTTTGGCTCCCATAACCAACTGCTCCTCGTACGTGGTTGAGATCTCTAAAGTCCTCTGAAACGGACGAGTACCACGATTGAAGCAGAGCAGAGACTTATGGGACGTTTCTAAAATGTGCTGCGGGGGGACCGCTCTCAATGACTAAAATGACCATGATTCATAGCAACTGGAGCAGTACACAGGCTTTGGGGTCAAAAGCAGGCAAGACGGAAAGACTTAAACTTCTCAGCCCTTGTAGGAACTGTGTGAAACCCAGTCTTGCAGAAACCAGTTAGAGCTCCTGAATGGAAGAACTGGACTCTGACCGCCTCACTGCTCTGAGCTTTACTCCTGCTATGCAGACGAGACAGTCGACTTTGATTTGAGGTGACTGTTTGTATCGAAGTAGAGCGAAGGGTAAACGGACGTGACGATTGATAAGAATATCACGTTGGACATGTTCTACACCTCAGCAGCCTCCAGACCACCGTCCTCCTTCAGTTACAACCACTTCTCTGAGGACTTATCTAGCTCTTGGAATAAAAACCTTTTCATCAGCGTTGCTATGATGAGCACAGGTTGTTCAGTAAAGTGACTCTGATGCATAATTCACCCTGTTGGACGCAACATGTTGGTTTGAAGGTTGGTGTGAGATGAGAGCTGCTGCTCCTGGAAGAGTCGGGGGGCAGAAGACCCCCTCAGCTCTGTTGTGGTAAGTTTGGTGAATAAACAGGTCACTTTTTTTGGAGCCAAACGCAGAAAACACCTCATTTCTACGCACAGCATCCCCAGATCAGAAAATACGGGGAAAAAACATAAAACAAAATAAGGAAAAAGAAATCATTCTTCCATTTACTTTGACTTTTTTGTCTTGTTTTCAGACAGCATTAACCCAAGATGCCTCATTTGGAGCAAAGACAGGTGGAGGATCTCCACTTTGTCCACAAATTACATGAGAAAAATCACGGAAATGTTAAGAAATCAAGGTCACCAGAGGAAGGTTGGTGGAGACTGGTGCATTTCTTCCTCTGCGGTAAATAAAATCACTGAAGGATTCAGGGAGTCTGGAGGAATTTCAGAGCATAAAGGGCAACGCCGCCTGAGCTGGACACCCGCGATCATCTCTGATCCCTCAGATGGATCTCCGCCAGGAACCGTCACTCATCAACAGCTGACCGAAGCTCATGGACAGGAGATGACCGTAGGAGGTCAAGTGTTACAACACAAAGACACGTCATTGAAAAACTCCATTCCTCCATCCATTCACTAACTACCGCTGATCCAGGTTCTGCCTGAGCCCAGACCACCTCAGGGTGAGTCGGGTCGTAGTGGGCCTCGGCATGCAGAACATTCAGCTTCTAAACCTGAATACTTTACTGAGAAGCCTGATGGTCAGCTTGTCTCTAGATGGTGTTGTTTGTCTCAGAGGCATCTGGGATGGACCTTCGTGCAGCAGAAACATGTCTTGTGACCAGATGAATCAGGCTTCCTGATTTGTTTTGGAAGAAATGGACGCTGCATACTGAGGGTATCATCCAGACCTTCAGCTGGAGTCCAGATACGGAGCTGAACCAGCACCTGTGGTGAAGCTCAGCTGCACTTCTGTGGTTTCAGCTTCAATACAAAAAGGCCCAGTGAGACTCAGCACATGCTGCCCTGAAGATGAAACCACCATCAGTGTTTCTCAGAGAACAAAACAAAAGAAGAAGACGAGACTACGAGTCCTGGATGACCTGCAGTCCTCAACTGTAACTAAACACTAGACAGTAATGTCCAGTAATGCCCTGCAACTCCCAGTAACGACAAATAGCACCCAGTAATGCCCAGTAACTCTCAGCAACGCCCAGTAACTCTCAGTTACTCCCAGTAACACCCAATAGCGCCCAGTAATGCCCAGTAACTCCCAGTAACTCTCAGTAACTCCCAGTTACGCCCAGTAACTCTCAGTAATGCCAAGTAACTCTCAGTAAGGCCCAGTAACTCATAATATCTCCCAGTAACGCACAGTAACTCCCAGTAACGCCAAAATAGTGTTCAGTAATGCCCAGTAACTCATAGTAACATCCAGTAACTCCCAGTAATGCCCAGTAACTCATAGTAACTCCCAGTAACACCCAGCAACACTCAATAACTCCCAGTAACGCCTAGTAACACCCTGCAATGCTTAGTAACTCCCAGTAACTCATAGTAACTTTCAGTAATGCCCAGTAACTCGCAGTAATGCCCGGTAACTCTCAGTAGCTTCCAGTAGCGCCCAGTGACACCCACCAACGCTCAGTAACTCCCAGTAAATCATAGTAACACCCAGTAACTCATAGTAACTCCTAGTAATGCCCAGTAACGCCCAGTAACTCCAAGTAATGCCAAATAGCGCCTAAGAACGGCCAGTAACTCACAGTAACTCCCAGTTACGCCCAGTAACTCTCAGTAATGCCACGTAACTCTCAGTAAGGCCCAGTAACTCATAATAACTCCCAGTAACGCACAGTAACTCCCCGTAATGCCAAAATAGCGCTCAGTAATGCCCAGTAACTCATAGCAACATCCAGTAACTCCCAGTAATGCCCAGTAACTCATAGTAACTCCCAGTGACACCCAGTAACTTGCAGTAATGCCCAGTAACTCTCAGTAACGCCCAGTAACTCGTAGTAACGCCCAGCAACACTCAATAACTCCCAGTAATGCCCATTATCACCCTGCAACGCTCAGTAACTCCCAGTAACTCCCAGTAATGCCCAGTAACTCCCAGTAACACCCAGTCACTCCAAGTAACGCCCAGTAACACACAGTAAGGCCAAATAGCGCCCAGTAACTCATAGTAACGCCCAGTAACTCAGTAACTCCCAGCAACTCATAATAACTCCCTGTAATGTCCAGTAACTCCCAGTAACACCCAATTGCGCCCAGTAACTCCCAGTAACGCCCAGTTACTTGCAGTAACTTATAGTAACGCCCAGTAACTCCTAGTAACGCCCAGTAACTCATAGTAACTCTCAGTAATGCCCAGTAACTCCAAGTAACGCCAAATAGGGCCTGAGAATGGCCAGTACGTCTCAGTAACTCACAGTAACACACAGTAACTCCCAGTAATGCCCAGTAACGCCAAATAGCGCCAGGCAATGCCCAGTAACTCCCAGTAATGCCCAGTCATGCCCAGTCACTCCCAGTAACTCTCAGTAACTCCAAGTAACTCTTAGTACCTCCCGGTAATGCCCAGTAAGTCCCAGTAACAACCAGTAATTTATAGTTAAGGCCAGTAACTCCCAGTAACTCATAGTAATTCCCTGTAATGCCCAGTAACGCCCAATAGTGCCAAGTAACCTCACAGTAACTCACAGTAATGCCCAGTAACTTGTGGTAACTTATAGTAACGGCCAGTAATGCCCAATAGCGCCCAGTAACGCCCAATAGCGCCCAGAAATGCCCAGAAATGCCCAATAACTCCCAGTATCTCATAATAACTCCCGGTAATGCCCAGTAACTCCCAGTAACGCCCAATAGCACCCAATAACTCCCAGTAATGCCCAGTAACTCATTTTAACTCCCAGTAACGCACAGTAACTCCCCGTAACGCCAAAATAGCGCTCAGTAACGCCCAGTAACTCATAGCAACATCCAGTAACTCCCAGTAATGCCCAGTAACTCATAGTAACTCCCAGTGACACCCAGTAACTTGCAGTAATGCCCAGTAGCTCTCAGTAACGCCCAGTAACTCGTAGTAACGCCCAGCAACACTCAATAACTCCCAGTAATGCCCATTATCACCCTGCAACGCTCAGTAACTCCCAGTATTGCCCAGTAACTCCCAGTAACACCCAGTCACTCCAAGTAACGCCCAGTAACACACAGTAAGGCCAAATAGTGCCCAGTAACTCATAGTAACGCCCAGTAACTCAGTAACTCTCAGCAACTCATAATAACTCCCGGTAATGTCCAGTAACTCCCAGTAACGCCCAATTGCGCCCAGTAACTCCCAGTAACGCCCAGTTACTTGAAGTAACTTATAGTAACGGCCAGTAACTCCTAGTAACGCCCAGTAACTCATAGTAACTCTCAGTAATGCCCAGTAACTCCAAGTAACGCCAAATAGCGCCCGGCAATGCCCAGTAACTCCCAGTCATGCCCAGTAACTCTCAGTAACTCCAAGTAACTCTTAATAACTCCCGGTAATGCCCAGTAAGTCCCAGTAACACCCAGTAACTTATAGTTAAGGCCAGTAACTCCCAGTAACTCATAGTAATTCCCTGTAATGCCCAGTAACGCCCAATAGTGCCAAGTAACTCACAGTAACTCACAGAAATGCCCAATAACTTGTGGTAACTTATAGTAACGACCAGTAATGCCCAATAGCGCCCAGTAACGCCCAATAGCGCCCAGAAATGCCCAGCAATGCCCAGTTACTCCCAGTAACTTATAATAACTCCCGGTAATGCCCAGTAACTCCCAGTAACGCCCAATAGCACCCAATAACTCCCAGTAATGCCCAGTAACGTATAGTACCACCCAGTAACTCCTAGTAACTCCTAGTAACGCCTAGTAACTTATAATAACTCCCAGTAATGCCCAGTAACTCCAAGTAATGCCAAATAGCACCTAAAAACGGCCAGTAACTCTCAGTAGCACCCAGTAACTCCCAGTCACTACCAGTAACTCTCAGTAACTCCAAGTAACTCATAGTAACATCTGGTATTGCCCAGTAACTCACAGTAACGCCCAGTAACTCTCGGTAACTTATAGTAACGTCCAGTAATGCCCAATAAGGCCCAGTAACTCCCAGTAGTGCCCAATAGCGCCTAGCAATGTCCAGTAACTCATAGTAATGCCCAGTAACTCTCAGTAACTCCCATTAACTCATAATAACTCCCGGTAATGCCCAGTAACGCCCAATAGCACCCAGTAACTCCCAGTAACTTATCGTAACAGCCAGTTACTCCCAGTAACTCATAATAACTCCCAGTAATGCCCAGTAACTCCAAGTAACGCCAAATAGTACCTAAAACGGCCAGTAACTCTCAGTAACTCACAGTAACGCCCAGTCACTCCCAGTAACTCTCAGTAACTTGCGGTAACTAATAGTAACAACCAGTAATGCCCAATAGCGCCCAGTAATGCCCAATAGCGCCTAGTAACTCACAGTAACGCCCAATAGCGCCCAGCAATGCCCAGTAACTCCCAGTAACTCATAGTGACGCCCAGTAACTCTCAGTTACTCATAATAACTCCCGGTAATGCCCAGTAACTCTAAGTAACACCCAATAGCACCCAGTAACTCCCAGTAACGCCCAGTAACTCCCAGTAACTCCTAGTAACTCATAATAACTCCCACTAATGCCCAGTAACTCTAAGTAATGCCAAATAGCGCCTAAGAACGGCCAGTATGTCTCAGTAACTCACAGTAACTCCCAGTAACTCCCAGTAACGCCCAGTCACTCCCAGTAACTCCCAGTAACACTCACCAATGCTCAGTAACTCCCAGTAACTCATAGTAATGCTCAGTAACTCCTAGTAACGCCCAGTAACTCATAGAAATGCCTAGTAACTCCCAGTAGCACCCAGTAACATCCACCAATGCTCAGTAACTCCCAGTAACTCATAGTGACGCCCAGTAACTCTCAGTTACTCATAATAACTCCCGGTAATGCCCAGTAACTCTAAGTAACACCCAATAGCACCCAGTAACTCCCAGTAACGCCCAGTAACTCCCAGTAACTCCTAGTAACTCATAATAACTCCCACTAATGCCCAGTAACTCTAAGTAATGCCAAATAGCGCCTAAGAACGGCCAGTATGTCTCAGTAACTCACAGTAACTCCCAGTAACTCCCAGTAACGCCCAGTCACTCCCAGTAACTCCCAGTAACACTCACCAATGCTCAGTAACTCCCAGTAACTCATAGTAATGCTCAGTAACTCCTAGTAACGCCCAGTAACTCATAGAAATGCCTAGTAACTCCCAGTAGCACCCAGTAACATCCACCAATGCTCAGTAACTCCCAGTAAATCATAGTAACGCCCGGTAACTCATAGTAACTCCTAGTAACGCCCAGTAACGCCCAGTAACTCCTAGTAACGCCCAGTAACTCCAAGTAACGCCCAGTAACTCACAGTAACGCCAAATAGTGCCCAGTAATACACAGTAATGCCCAGTCACTCCAAGTAACGCCCAGTAACTCACAATAACGCAAAATAGTGCCCAGTAACTCATAGTAATGCCCAGTAACTCATAGTAACTCTCAGTAATGCCCAGTAACTCCAAGTAACGCCAAATAGCGCCTGAGAACGGCCAATATGTCTCAGTAACTCACAGTAACACACAGTAACTCCCAGTAACTAACAGTAACGCCAAATAGCGCCCGGCAATGCCCAGTAACTCCCAGTAATGCCCAGTCATGCCCAGTAACTCTCAGTAACTCCAAGTAACTCTTAATAACTCCCGGTAATGCCCAGTAAGTCCCAGTAACACCCAGTAACTTATAGTTAAGGCCAGTAACTCCCAGTAACTCATAGTAATTCCCTGTAATGCCCAGTAACGCCCAATAGTGCCAAGTAACTCACAGTAACTCACAGAAATGCCCAATAACTTGTGGTAACTTATAGTAACGACCAGTAATGCCCAATAGCGCCCAGTAACGCCCAATAGCGCCCAGAAATGCCCAGCAATGCCCAGTAACTCCCAGTAACTCATAATAACTCCCGGTAATGCCCAGTAACTCCCAGTAACGCCCAATAGCACCCAATAACTCCCAGTAATGCCCAGTAACGTATAGTACCACCCAGTAACTCCTAGTAACTCCTAGTAACTTATAATAACTCCCAGTAATGCCCAGTAACTCCAAGTAATGCCAAATAGCACCTAAAAACGGCCAGTAACTCTCAGTAGCACCCAGTAACTCCCAGTCACTACCAGTAACTCTCAGTAACTCCAAGTAACTCATAGTAACTTCTGGTATTGCCCAGTAACTCCCAGTAACGCCCAGTAACTCTCGGTAACTTATAGTAACGTCCAGTAATGCCCAATAAGGCCCAGTAACTCCCGGTAGTGCCCAATAGCGGCCAGCAATGCCCAGTAACTCATAGTAATGCCCAGTAACTCTCAGTAACTCCCATTAACTCATAATAACTCCCGGTAATGCCCAGTAAAGCCCAATAGCACCCAGTAACTCCCAGTAACTTATCGTAACAGCCAGTTACTCCCAGTAACTCATAATAACTCCCAGTAATGCCCAGTAACTCCAAGTAACGCCAAATAGCACCTAAAACGGCCAGTAACTCTCAGTAACTCACAGTAACGCCCAGTCACTCCCAGTAACTCTCAGTAACTTGCGGTAACTAATAGTAACAACCAGTAATGCCCAATAGCGCCCAGTAATGCCCAATAGCGCCCAGTAACTCACAGTAACGCCCAATAGCGCCCAGCAATGCCCAGTAACTCCCAGTAACTTATAGTGACGCCCAGTAACTCTCAGTTACTCATAATAACTCCCGGTAATGCCCAGTAACTCTAAGTAACACCCAATAGCACCCAGTAACTCCCAGTAACGCCCAGTAACTCCCAGTAACTCCTAGTAACTCATAATAACTCCCACTAATGCCCAGTAACTCTAAGTAATGCCAAATAGCGCCTAAGAACGGCCAGTATGTCTCAGTAACTCACAGTAACTCCCAGTAACTCCCAGTAACGCCCAGTCACTCCCAGTAACTCCCAGTAACACTCATTAATGCTCAGTAACTCCCAGTAACTCATAGTAATGCTCAGTAACTCCTAGTAACGCCCAGTAACTCATAGAAATGCCTAGTAACTCCCAGTAGCACCCAGTAACATCCACCAATGCTCAGTAACTCCCAGTAAATCATAGTAACGCCCGGTAACTCATAGTAACTCCTAGTAACGCCCAGTAACTCCAAGTAACGCCCAGTAACTCACAGTAACGCCAAATAGTGCCCAGTAATACCCAGTAATGCCCAGTCACTCCAAGTAACGCCCAGTAACTCACAATAACGCAAAATAGTGCCCAGTAACTCATAGTAATGCCCAGTAACTCTCAGTAACTGCCAGTAACTCATAATAACTCCCGGTAATGTCCAGTAACTCCCAGTAACGCCCAGTTACTCGCAATAACTTATAGTAATGGCCAGTAACTCCTAGTAACGCCCAGTAACTCATAGTAACTCTCAGTAATGCCCAGTAACTCCAAGGAACGCCCAATAGCGCCTAAGAGCGGCCAGTACGTCTTAGTAACTCACAGTAACACCCAGTTACTCACAGTAACACCAAATAGCGCCAAGCAATGCCCAGTAACTCCCAGTTACTCCAAGTAACTCCTAGTAACTCCCGGTAATGCCCAGTAACTCCCAGTAACACCCAGTAACTTGCAGTAACTTATAGTTACGGCCAGTAACTCCCAGTAACTCATTGTAATTCCCGGTAATGCCCAGTAATGCCCAATAGTGCCAAGTAACTCACAGTAACTCACAGTAATGCCCAGTAACTTGCGGTAACTTATAGTAACGACCAGTAATGCCCAATAGCGCCCAATAGCGCCCAGAAATGCCCAGCAATGCCCAGTAACTCCCAGTAACTCATAGTAACGCCCAGTAACTCTTAGTAACTACCAGTAACGCCCGATAGCGCCCAGTAACTCCCAGTAATGCCCAGTAACTCATAGTAACACCCAGTAACTCATAGTAACGCCCAGTAACTTATAATAACTCCCAGTAATGCCCAGTAACTCCAAGTAACGCCAAATAGCACCTAAGGACGGCCAGTAACTCTCAGTAACTCACAGTAGCACCCAGTAACTCCCAGTAACGCCCAGTAGCTCACAGTAACGCCCAGTCACTCCCAGTAACTCATAGTAACTCCCGGTAATGCCCAGTAACTCCCAGTAACGCCCAGTAACTTGCGGTAACCTATAGTAACGACCAGTAATGCCCAATAGCGCCCAATAATGCCCAATAGCGCCCAGTAACTCCCAGTAACGCCCAATAGCGCCCAGCAATGCCCAGTATCTCCTAGTAATGCCGAGTAACTCTCAGTAACTCCCAGTAACTCATAATAACTCCCGGTAATGCCCAGTAACTCCCAGTAACTCCCAGTAACGCCCAATAGCACCCAGTCACTCCCAGTAACTCCTCGTGTGGAAAGGGACACTACAGAGGGCCCAGGCAGGGTTTGATCCCCAGACTCCCGGGTGAAAGTCTGGTAAGCATGCGTGACTTTCACCCGGGAGTCTAGGGATCGAACCCTGCCCGGGCCCTCCGCAGTGTCCCTTACCACATTCTGGCTTTGTCGGCAGAATGCATGACTTTCACCTAAAAGTCTGGGGATCAAACCCCACCCGGGCCCTCCGTAGTGTTCCTTGCCACACTAGTAACTCATAATAACTCCCAGTAATGCCCAGTAACTCCAAGTAACGCCCAGTCACTCCCGGTAATGCTCAGTAACTCACAGTAATGCCAAATAGTGCCCAGCAATGCCCAGTAACTCCCAGTAATGCCCAGTCACTCCAAGTAATGCCCAGTAACTCTCAGTAACTCCCAGTAACTCATAGAAACTCCCGGTAATGCCCAGTAACTCCCAGTAACGCCCAATAGTGCCCACTAACGCACAGTAACTCAAAGTAACGCCCAGTAACTTGCAGTAACTTATAGTAACGGCCAGTAACTCTTAGTAACTCATAGTAACTCATGGTAATGCCTAGTAACGCCTTGTAACTTGCAGTAACTTATAGTAACTCCCGGTAACGCCCAATAGTGCCCAGTAACTCCCAGTAACGCCCAATAGCGCCCAGCAATGCCCAGTAACTCCTGGTAACTCATAGTAACTCCCAGTAACGCCCAATAGTGCCCAGTAACTCACAGTAACTTCCAGTAATGCCCAGTAACTCTCAGTAACGGCCAGTAACTCTGGAAGTGAAAAACTGGAACTTCTATGTTCGTAAACAATCAACTCAGCAAGTGAATTGTATTTAAAAGAAGAGAAATAATGACACATTTCCAGGTTTCAGATTTCAGATCAGTTCGCTCTGTTGTGAGACGTCATCACTTTCCAACTTCCTTTAATGCGTTTAGGCCTGAAATGTGAAAACGGATGTTTAAATACAACATGAAAAATCTTAGATTGATAAAAAAAAAAAATCAGTGTCAGTTTTTTTTCTTCTAAATTCATCATCTGAGCGTGGAGAGATTCAACAGAGATGAGCTGAGAGCTTCGATCTAATCTGAGAGCTCACCTGAACCGAGAGGAGGGAAAAGGTCAGATGATACCATGAGTATGTGTGTGTGTGTGTTATTAGAGCTGGTGAGATGGGGAGGGGTTGTTCTCACCTATAAGATCACGCCCCCAGCCCTCGCCTGGCGCTGCCCGGGTCCCCCATTGCTCACCCAAAGCATCCACACGGCGTCACTGTTGCTGCGCCGCTGGCGCCTTGAATCCGCCCCCAACTCCACCACACAGGAAACAAGGTTACAGCCCAAGAGATGTCACTTCCGAAACACCCACTCCCGCTCGCTCGCTCGCACTCGCTCCCTCACACCCCCAGCCTATTGCCATGACAACCGAGAAAAGAATAGAATATAAGTAAGTGTTAAAGAGACAGAAGGATCATAGAGACAGGGGAGGGTAAAAAAAAGGGGGGTGAAAACGGAGAGAGGGCAGGATGGAGAGAGATGGAGAGGGACATGGGGAGAGTGAAGAAGAGAGGGAAAGACTGGAGGACTGGGGGGGTGAGTGAATGAGTGGGCGGGGAAAAGATGGATGACAGAGGAGAGTGGATGAGAGACTGAGAGTGAGAGGAGGCATGTGGTAGGAAGTGATGAGGGGAAAAGGAAGAGGAGAGAGAGGTGGGGGGTGCGGTACAGACGAGGAGAGAAATGAAGGGATCCGAGACACAGAGAGGGAAGGAAGGTAGGAAGGAAGGAGGGAAGGAAGGAAGGAGGACACTTTTTTGGGAATAGGGAGCCCACATCTCGTTCCTATAGCAACACAGCCATCCATGAAATACTGACTTGTACCTCCCTCTAACTCTCTCCCTCCCTCCCCCTCTCCTCTCCTTCCATCTCTAACTATATATACACTCACCGTGAGCGTAAGTTGGCACTGACGACGGATGCAGTAATCCGAGCGCCGCAACACTGTCAAACACATCAAAAGGCACCAAATATACCATCAATGCACTGCAGCATACGGCAACCGACCTGCGCCGCTGCAATCACGCCAACCTGGACGACTGAAGATACGTTTCCAAACCCATCTCAGTACAAAAACCTACATTTAACATGTGCATCACAGGAGCAACCGGTCGCTGCAGTCGTTCCATCATCTCAGCACTTCCATCTGCAATGACGCTGCCAAGACCTGATGTAGGGTTAGTCAAGAACGCTGGAGTCAAAAACACTGGAGTCAGGAACGCTGGAGTCAAGAACGCTGAAGACAAGAACGCTGGAGTCAAGAACGCTGGAGTCAAGAATGCTGGAGTCAAGAACTCTGGAGACAAGAACTCTGGAGACAAGAACGCTGGAGTCAAGAACGCTGGAGTCAAAAACGCTGGAGTCAAGAACTCTGGAGACAAGAACACTGGAGTTAAAAACGCTGGAGTCAAGAACGCTGGAGTCAAGAACTCTGGAGACAAGAACGCTGGAGTCAAGAACGCTGGAGTCAAGAACGCTGGAGTGAAGAACGATGGAGTCAAGAATGCTGGAGACAAGAACGCTGGAGACAAGAACATTGGATTCTAAAACGCTGGAATCAAGAACGCTGGAGTCAAGAACGCTGGAGACAAGACCGCTGGAGTCAAGAATGCTGGATCCAAGAACGCTGGAGTCAGGAATGCTGGAGTCAAGAACGCTGGAGTCAAGAACGCTAGAGTCAAGAACGCTGGAGACAAGAATGCTGGAGTCAAGAACGCTGGAGTCAAGAACGCTGGATACAAGAACGCTGGAGTCAAGAACGCCATCGCACACGTCCACATGATAGATGAGGAATCCGGTTCGAATCAAGTTTCAGACTCTGTTCTCATGTGGTGAAACATCCAACACCCCCACACTGGGTTGAAGCCAAACCAGAGGTCACAGAAACTGCAGTTCCTCTACCAACCACTAGAGGCTGCAGTTCCTCTACCAACCACTAGAGAATACAGTTCCTCTACCGACCACGAGTGGCAGCAATTCGTCCACTGACCACTAGAGGCTGCAGTTACTTTACCGACCACTAGAGGCTGCAGTTCCTCTACTGACCACTAGAAGCAGGAGTTCCTCCACTGACCACTAGAGACTGCAGTTCCTCTACCGACCACTAGAGGGAGCAGTTCCTCCACTGACCAATAGAGACTGCAGTTCCTGTACCTACCACTAGAGGCAGCAGTTCCTCTACTGACCATTTAAGAATGCAGTTCCTCTACCTACCACTAGAGGCTGCAGTTCCTCTACCGACCACCAGAGGCTGCAGTTCCTCTACTGACTACCTGAGACTGCAGTTCCTCTACCTACCACTAAAGGCTGCAGTTCCTCTACTGACCACTGGAGGCAGCAGTTTCTCTACCTACCACTAGAAGCTGAAGTTCCTCTACTGACCACTAGAGGCTGCAGTTCCTCTACCTAGCACTAGAGGCTGCAGTTCCTCTACCTACCACTAAAGGCTGTAGTTCCTCTACCTACCAATAGAGGCAGCAGTTCCTCTACCGACCACTAGAGGCTGCAGTTCCTCTACTGACCACTTGAGACTGCAGTTCCTCTACCTACTACTAGAGGCTGCAGTTCCTCTACCTACCACTAGAGGCTGCAGTTCCTCTACTGACCATTTGAGAATGCAGTTCCTCTACCTACCACTAGAGGCTGCAGTTCCTCTACCGACCACCAGAGGCTGCAGTTCCTCTACTGACTACCTGAGACTGCAGTTCCTCTACCTACCACTAAAGGCTGCAGTTCCTCTACTGACCACTGGAGGCTGCAGTTTCTCTACCTACCACTAGAGGCAGTCAAGAACGCTGGAGTAAAGAACACTGGAGACAAGAACACTGGAGTTAAAAACGCTGGAGTCAAGAACGCTGGAGTCAAGAACTCTGGAGACAAGAACGCTGGAGTCAAGAACGCTGGAGTCAAGAACGCTGGAGTGAAGAACGATGGAGTCAAGAATGCTGGAGACAAGAACGCTGGAGACAAGAACATTGGATTCTAAAACGCTGGAATCAAAAACGCTGGAGTCAAGAACGCTGGAGACAAGATCGCTGGAGTCAAGAACGCTGGTTCCAAGAATGCTGGAGTCAGGAATGCTGGAGTAAAGAACGCTGGAGTCAAGAACGCTGGAGTCAAGAACGCTGGAGACAAGAATGCTGGAGTCAAGAACGCTGGAGTCAAGAACGCTGGATACAAGAACGCTGGAGTCAAGAACGCCATCGCACACGTCCACATGATAGACGAGGAATCCGGTTCGAATCAAGTTTCAGACTCTGTTCTCATGTGGTGAAACATCCAACACCCCCACACTGGGTTGAAGCCAAACCAGAGGTCACAGAAACTGCAGTTCCTCTACCAACCACTAGAGGCTGCTGTTCCTCTACCAACCACTAGAGGCTACAGTTCCTCTACCGACCACGAGTGGCAGCAGTTCCTCCACTGACCACTAGAGGCTGCAGTTACTTTACCGACCACTAGAGGCTGCAGTTCCTCTACTGACCACTAGAAGCAGGAGTTCCTCCACTGACCACTAGAGACTGCAGTTCCTCTACCGACCACTAGAGGGAGCAGTTCCTCCACTGACCACTAGAGACTGCAGTTCCTGTACCAACCACTAGAGGCAGCAGTTCCTCCACTGACCACTAGAGGCTGCAGTTCCTCTACTGACCACTAGAGGCTGCAGTTCCTCCACTGACCACTAGAGGCTGCAGTTCCTCTACCGACCACTAGAGGCTGCAGTTCCTCTACTGACCATTTGAGAATGCAGTCTTCTACCTACCACTAGAGGCTGCAGTTCCTCTACCGACCACCAGAGGCTGCAGTTCCTCTACTGACTACCTGAGACTGCAGTTCCTCTACCTACCACTAAAGGCTGCAGTTCCTCTACTGACCACTGGAGGCTGCAGTTTCTCTACCTACCACTAGAGGCTGAAGTTCCTCTACTGACCACTAGAGGCTGCAGTTCCTCTACCTAGCACTAGAGGCTGCAGTTCCTCTACCTACCACTAAAGGCTGTAGTTCCTCTACCTACCAAAAGAGGCAGCAGTTCCTCTACCGACCACTAGAGGCTGCAGTTCCTCTACTGACCACTTGAGACTGCAGTTCCTCTACCTACCACTAGAGGCTGCAGTTCCTCTACCTACCACTAAAGGCTGTAGTTCCTCTACCTACCAATAGAGGCAGCAGTTCCTCTACCGACCACTAGAGGCTGCAGTTCCTCTACCGACCACTAGAAGCTACAGTTCCTCTACTGACCACTAGAGGCTGCAGTTTCTCTACCTACCACTAGAGGCTGCAGTTCCTCTACTGACCACTAGAGGCTGCAGTTCTCCACCTACCACTAGAGGCTGCAGGTCCTCCACTTACCACTAGAGGCTGCAGTTCCTCTACTGACCACTAGAGGCTGCAGTTCCTTTACCTACCACTAGAGGCTGCAGTTCCTGTACCGACCACTAGAGGCAGCAGTTCCTCCACTGACCACTAGAGGCTGCAGTTCCTCTACCTACTACTAGAGGCTGCAATTCCTCTATCGACCACTAGAGGCTGCAGTTCCTCTACTGACCACTTGAGACAGCAGTTCCTCTACCTACCACTAGAGGCTGAAGTTCCTCTACTGACCACTAGAGGCTGCAGTTCCTCTACCTACCTTTGGAGGCTGCAGTTCCTCTACCTACCACTAGAGGCTGCAGTTCCTCTACATATCACTAGAGGCTGCAGTTCCTCCACTGACCACTAAAGGCTGCGATTCCTCTACTGACCACTAGAGGCTGCAGTTCCTCTAACGACCACTAGAGACTGCAGTTCCTCTCCCAACTTCTAGAGACTGCAGTTCCTCTACCGACTTCTAGAGGCAGTAGTTCTTCTACCTACCACTAGAGGCTTCAGTTCCTCTACTGACCACTAGAGGCTGCAGTTCCTCTGCCTACCACTAGAAGCTGCAGTTCCTCTACCTACCACTAGAGACTGCAGTTCCTCCACCGACCACTAGAGACTGCAGTTCCTCTACAGACTTCTAGAGGCTGCAGTTCCTCTACCTACCACTAGAGGCTGCAGTTCCTCTACCGACCACCAGAGGCTGCAGTTCCTGTACCTACCACTAGAGACTTCAGTTCCTCTACCGACTTTTAGAGGCAATAGTTCCTCTACCGACCACTAGAGGCTACAGTTCCTCTACCGACCACTAGAGGCTGCAGTTCCTGTACCTACCAGTAGAAACTGCAGTTCCTCCACCGACCACTGAAGACTGCAGTTCCTCTACCGACTTCTAGAGGCAGCAATTCCTCTACCGACCACTAGAGGCTGCCGTTCCTGTACCTACCACTAGAGACTGCAGTTCCTCCACCGACCACTAGAGACTGCAGTTCCTCTACCGACTTCTAGAGGCAGTAGTTCCTCTACCGACCACTAGAGGCTGCAGTTCCTCTACCTACCACTAGAGGCTGCAGTTCCTCTACCTACTACTAGATGCTGCAGTTCCTCTATCGACCACTAGAGGCTGCAGTTCCTCTACTGACCACTAGAGGCTGCAGTTCCTCTACCCACGACTAGAGGCTGCGGTTCCTCTACCGACCACTAGAGGCTGTGGTTCCTCTACCTACCACTAGAGGCTGCACTTCCTCTACCGACCACTAGAGGCTGCAGTTTCTCTACCTACCACTGTAGGCTGCAGTTCCTCTACCTACCACTAGAGGCTGCAGTTCCTCTACCTATCACTAGAGGCTGCAGTTCCTCTACCTAACACTAGAGGCTGCAGTTTTTCTACTGACCACAAGAGGCTGCAGTTCCTCTACTGACCACTAGAGGCTGCAGTTCCTCTACTGACCACTTGAGACTGCAGTTCCTCTACCTACCACTAGAGGCTGCAGTTCCTCTACCTACCACTAAAGGCTGTAGTTCCTCTACCTACCAATAGAGGCAGCAGTTCCTCTACCGACCACTAGAGGCTGCAGTTCCTCTACCGACCACTAGAAGCTACAGTTCCTCTACTGACCACTAGAGGCTGCAGTTTCTCTACCTACCACTAGAGGCTGCAGTTCCTCTACTGACCACTAGAGGCTGCAGTTCTCCACCTACCACTAGAGGCTGCAGGTCCTCCACTTACCACTAGAGGCTGCAGTTCCTCTACTGACCACTAGAGGCTGCAGTTCCTTTACCTACCACTAGAGGCTGCAGTTCCTGTACCGACCACTAGAGGCAGCAGTTCCTCCACTGACCACTAGAGGCTGCAGTTCCTCTACCTACTACTAGAGGCTGCAATTCCTCTATCGACCACTAGAGGCTGCAGTTCCTCTACTGATCACTTGAGACAGCAGTTCCTCTACCTACCACTAGAGGCTGAAGTTCCTCTACTGACCACTAGAGGCTGCAGTTCCTCTACCTACCTTTGGAGGCTGCAGTTCCTCTACCTACCACTAGAGGCTGCAGTTCCTCTACATATCACTAGAGGCTGCAGTTCCTCCACTGACCACTAAAGGCTGCGATTCCTCTACTGACCACTAGAGGCTGCAGTTCCTCTAACGACCACTAGAGACTGCAGTTCCTCTCCCAACTTCTAGAGACTGCAGTTCCTCTACCGACTTCTAGAGGCAGTAGTTCTTCTACCTACCACTAGAGGCTGCATTTTCTCTACCTACCACTAGAGGCTTCAGTTCCTCTACTGACCACTAGAGGCTGCGGTTCCTCTGCCTACCACTAGAGGCTGCAGTTCCTCTACCTACCACTAGAGACTGCAGTTCCTCCACCGACCACTAGAGACTGCAGTTCCTCTACAGACTTCTAGAGGCAGTAGTTCCTCTACCGACCACTAGAGGCTGCAGTTCCTCTACCTACCACTAGAGGCTGCAGTTCCTCTACCGACCACCAGAGGCTGCAGTTCCTGTACCTACCACTAGAGACTTCAGTTCCTCTACCGACTTTTAGAGGCAATAGTTCCTCTACCGACCACTAGAGGCTACAGTTCCTCTACCGACCACTAGAGGCTGCAGTTCCTGTACCTACCAGTAGAAACTGCAGTTCCTCCACCGACCACTGAAGACTGCAGTTCCTCTACCGACTTCTAGAGGCAGCAATTCCTCTACCGACCACTAGAGGCTGCCGTTCCTGTACCTACCACTAGAGACTGCAGTTCCTCCACCGACCACTAGAGACTGCAGTTCCTCTACCGACTTCTAGAGGCAGTAGTTCCTCTACCGACCACTAGAGGCTGCAGTTCCTCTACCTACCACTAGAGGCTGCAGTTCCTCTACCTACTACTAGATGCTGCAGTTCCTCTATCGACCACTAGAGGCTGCAGTTCCTCTACTGACCACTAGAGGCTGCAGTTCCTCTACCCACGACTAGAGGCTGCCGTTCCTCTACCGACCACTAGAGGCTGTGGTTCATCTACCTACCACTAGAGGCTGCACTTCCTCTACCGACCACTAGAGGCTGCAGTTTCTCTACCTACCACTGTAGGCTGCAGTTCCTCTACCTACCACTAGAGGCTGCAGTTCCTCTACCTATCACTAGAGGCTGCAGTTCCTCTACCTAACACTAGAGGCTGCAGTTTTTCTACTGACCACAAGAGGCTGCAGTTCCTCTACTGACCACTAGAGGCTGCAGTTCCTCTACTGACCACTAGAGGCTGCAGTTCCTCTACCTACCACTGAAGGCTTCAGTTCCTCTACCTACCACTAGAGGCTGCGGTTCCTCTACCGACCACTAGAGGCTGCAGTTCCTCTCCCAACTTCTAAAGACTGCAGTTCCTCTACCGACTTCTAGAGGCAGTAGTTCCTCTACTATCACTAGAGTCTGCAGTTCCTCTACCTACCACTAGAGGCTGCATTTTCTCTACCTACCACTAGAGGCTTCAGTTCCTCTACTGACGACTAGAGGCTGCAGTTCCTCTGCCCACCACTAGAGGCTGCAGTTCCTCTACCTACTACTAGAGGCTGCAGTTCCTCTACCTACCACTAGAGGCTGCAGTTCCTCCACTGACCATTAGAGGCTGAGGTTCCTCTACAGACCACTAGAGGCTGCAGTTCCTCTACCTACCACTAGAGGCTGCAGTTCCTCTACTGACCACTAGAGGCTGCAGTTCCTTTACCTACCACTAGAGGCTGCAGTTCCTCTACCGACCACTAGAGGCTGCAGTTTCTCTACCTACCACTAGAGGCTGCAGTTCCTCTACCGACCCCTAGTGGCTGCGGTTCCTCTACCTACCACTAGAGGCTGCAGTTCCTCCACTGACCACTAGAGATTGCAGTTCCTGTACCGACCACTAGAGGCAGCAGTTCCTCCACTGACCACTTGAGACTGCAGTTCCTCTACCTACCACTAGAGGCTGCAGTTCCTCTACCTACCACTAGAGGCTGCGGTTCCTCCACTGACCACTAGAGGCTGCAGTTTCTCTGCCGACCACAAGAGGCTGCAGTTCCTCTACTGACCACTAGAGGCTTCAGTTCCTCTACCGACCACTAGAGGCTGCAGTTCCTCTACTGACCACTAGAGGCTGCAGTTCCTCTACCTACCACTGAAGACTTCAGTTCCTCTACCTACCACTAGAGGCTGCAGTTCCTCTACTGACCACTAGAGGCTGCAGTTCCTCTACCTACCACTGAAGACTTCAGTTC
Source organism: Hirundichthys speculiger (assembly GCA_018398805.1). Lineage (NCBI taxonomy): Eukaryota > Metazoa > Chordata > Actinopteri > Beloniformes > Exocoetidae > Hirundichthys > Hirundichthys speculiger. The sequence continues at coordinate 550,559 of JAGFBZ010000148.1, forward strand.
CTCTACCTACCACTAGAGACTGCAGTTCCTCTACCGACTTCTAGAGGCAGTAGTTCCTCTACCGACCACTAGAGGCTGCAGTTCCTCTACCTACCACTAGAGGCTGCAGTTCCTCTACCTACTACTAGAGGCTGCAGTTCCTCTATCTACCACTAGAGGCTGCAGTTCCTCTACTGACCACTTGAGACTGCAGTTCCTCTACCTACCACTAGAGGCTGCAGTTCCTCTACCCACGACTAGAGGCTGCGGTTCCTCTACGGACCACTAGAGGCTGTGGTTCCTCTACCTACCACTAGAGGCTGCACTTCCTCTACCGACCACTACAGGCTGCAGTTTCTCTACCTACCACTGGAGGCTGCAGTTCCTCTACCTACCACTAGAGTCTGCAGTTCCTCTACCTATCACTAGAGGCTGCAGTTCCTCTAACTAACACTAGAGGCTTCAGTTTCTCTACTGACCACAAGAGGCTGCAGTTCCTCTACTGACCACTAGAGGCTTCAGTTCCTCTACCGACCACTAGAGGCTGCAGTTCCTCTACTGACCACTAGAGGCTGCAGTTCCTCTACCTACCACTGAAGGCTTCAGTTCCTCTACCTACCACTAGAGGCTGCGGTTCCTCTACCGACCACTAGAGGCTGCAGTTTCTCTCCCAACTTCTAGAGACTGCAGTTCCTCTACTGACTTCGAGAGGCAGTAGTTCCTCTACTGACCACTTGAGACTGCAGTTCCTCTACCTACCACTAGAGGCTGCAGTTCCTCTACCCACGACTAGAGGCTGCGGTTCCTCTACGGACCACTAGAGGCTGTGGTTCCTCTACCTACCACTAGAGGCTGCACTTCCTCTACCGACCACTACAGGCTGCAGTTTCTCTACCTACCACTGGAGGCTGCAGTTCCTCTACCTACCACTAGAGTCTGCAGTTCCTCTTCCTATCACTAGAGGCTGCAGTTCCTCTAACTAACACTAGAGGCTGCAGTTTCTCTACTGACCACAAGAGGCTGCAGTTCCTCTACTGACCACTAGAGGCTTCAGTTCCTCTACCGACCACTAGAGGCTGCAGTTCCTCTACTGACCACTAGAGGCTGCAGTTCCTCTACCTACCACTGAAGGCTTCAGTTCCTCTACCTACCACTAGAGGCTGCGGTACCTCTACCGACCACTAGAGGCTGCAGTTTCTCTCCCAACTTCTAGAGACTGCAGTTCCTCTACTGACTTCGAGAGGCAGTAGTTCCTCTACTATCACTAGAGTCTGCAGTTCCTCTACCTACCACTAGAGGCTGCATTTTCTCTACCTACCACTAGAGGCTTCAGTTCCTCTACTGACCACTAGAGGCTGCAGTTCCTCTGCCTACCACTAGAGGCTGCAGTTCCTCTACCTACCACTAGAGGCTGCAGTTCCTCTACCTACCACTAGAGGCTGCAGTTCCTCCACTGACCACTAGAGGCTACGGTTCCTCTACAGACCGCTAGAGGCTGCAGTTCCTCTACCTACCACTAGAGGCTGCCGTTCCTGTACCTACCACTAGAGACTGCAGTTCCTCCACCGACCACTAGAGACTGCAGTTCCTCTACCGAATTCTAGAGGCAGTAGTTCCTCTACCGACCACTAGAGGCTGCAGTTCCTCTACCTACCACTAGAGGCTGCAGTTCCTCTACCTACTACTAGATGCTGCAGTTCCTCTATCGACCACTAGAGGCTGCAGTTCCTCTACTGACCACTAGAGGCTGCAGTTCCTCTACCCACGACTAGAGGCTGCGGTTCCTCTACCGACCACTAGAGGCTGTGGTTCCTCTACCTACCACTAGAGGCTGCACTTCCTCTACCGACCACTAGAGGCTGCAGTTTCTCTACCTACCACTGTAGGCTGCAGTTCCTCTACCTACCACTAGAGGCTGCAGTTCCTCTACCTATCACTAGAGGCTGCAGTTCCTCTACCTAACACTAGAGGCTGCAGTTTTTCTACTGACCACAAGAGGCTGCAGTTCCTCTACTGACCACTAGAGGCTGCAGTTCCTCTACTGACCACTTGAGACTGCAGTTCCTCTACCTACCACTAAAGGCTGTAGTTCCTCTACCTACCAATAGAGGCAGCAGTTCCTCTACCGACCACTAGAGGCTGCAGTTCCTCTACCGACCACTAGAAGCTACAGTTCCTCTACTGACCACTAGAGGCTGCATTCTCTACTACCACTAGAGGCTGCAGTTCCTCTACTGACCACTAGAGGCTGCAGTTCTCCACCACTACTGACCTCCACTACCACTAGAGGCTGCAGTTCCTCTACTGACCACTAGAGGCTGCAGAGGCTGCAGTTCCTGTACCGACCACTAGAGGCAGCAGTTCCTCCACTGACCACTAGAGGCTGCAGTTCCTCTACCTACTACTAGAGGCTGCAATTCCTCTATCGACCACTAGAGGCTGCCGTTCCTCTACTGATCACTTGAGACAGCAGTTTCCTCTACCTACCACTAGAGGCTGAAGTTCCTCTACTGACCACTAGAGGCTGCAGTTCCTCTACCTACCTTTGGAGGCTGCAGTTCCTCTACCTACCACTAGAGGCTGCAGTTCCTCTACATATCACTAGAGGCTGCAGTTCCTCCACTGACCACTAAAGGCTGCGATTCCTCTACTGACCACTAGAGGCTGCAGTTCCTCTAACGACCACTAGAGACTGCAGTTCCTCTCCCAACTTCTAGAGACTCTACCTACCGACTTCTAGAGGCAGTAGTTCTTCTACCTACCACTAGAGGCTGCATTTTCTCCTACCACTAGAGGCTTCAGTTCTTTTCCTCTGCCTACCACTAGAGGCTTCAGTTCCTCTACTACCACTAGAGACTGCAGTNCACTAGAGGCTGCAGTTCACTCTGCACCCTAAGGCTGCACTAGAGGCTGCAGTTGCAGTTCCTCTACCACTACTGCAGAGTTCCTCTACTGACCAAGAGGCTGCAGTTCCTCTACTGCAGACCCACTAGAGGCTGCAGTTTCCTCTGACCACTGACTGCACTACTGAGAGGCTGCAGTTTCCTCTACCTACCACTAAGAGGCTGTAGTTCCTCTACCTACCACTAGAGGCAGCAGTTCCTCTACGACCACTAGAGGCTGCAGTTCCTCTACCGACCACTAGAAGCTAGAGCTGCAGTTCCTCTACTGACCACTAGAGGCTGCAGTTTCTCTACCTACCACTAGAGGCTGCAGTTCCTCTACTGACCACTAGAGGCTGCAGTTCTCCACCTACCACTAGAGGCTGCAGGTCCTCCACTTACCACTAGAGGCTGCCTCCTCTACTGACCACTAGAGGCTGCAGTTCCTTTTACCTACCACTAGAGGCTGCAGTTCCTGTACCGACCACTAGAGGCAGCAGTTCCTCCACTGACCACTAGAGGCTGCAGTTCCTCTACCTACTACTAGAGGCTGCAATTCCTCTATCGACCACTAGAGGCTGCCGTTCCTCTACTGATCACTTGAGACAGCAGTTCCTCTACCTACCACTAGAGGCTGAAGTTCCTCTACTGACCACTAGAGGCTGCAGTTCCTCTACCTACCTTTGGAGGCTGCAGTTCCTCTACCTACCACTAGAGGCTGCAGTTTCCTCTACATATCACTAGAGGCTGCAGTTCCTCCACTGACCACTAAAGGCTGCGATTCCTCTACTGACCACTAGAGGCTGCAGTTCCTCTAACGACCACTAGAGACTGCAGTTCCTCTCCCAACTTCTAGAGACTGCAGTTCCTCTACCGACTTCTAGAGGCAGTAGTTCTTCTACCTACCACTAGAGGCTGCATTTTCTCTACCTACCACTAGAGGCTTCAGTTCCTCTACTGACCACTAGAGGCTGCAGTTCCTCTGCCTACCACTAGAGGCTGCAGTTCCTCTACCTACCACTAGAGACTGCAGTTCCTCCACCGACCACTAGAGACTGCAGTTCCTCTACAGACTTCTAGAGGCAGTAGTTCCTCTACCGACCACTAGAGGCTGCAGTTCCTCTACCTACCACTAGAGGCTGCAGTTCCTCTACCGACCACCAGAGGCTGCAGTTCCTGTACCTACCACTAGAGACTTCAGTTCCTCTACCGACTTTTATAGGCAATAGTTCCTCTACCGACCACTAGAGGCTACAGTTCCTCTACCGACCACTAGAGGCTGCAGTTCCTGTACCTACCAGTAGAAACTGCAGTTCCTCCACCGACCACTGAAGACTGCAGTTCCTCTACCGACTTCTAGAGGCAGCAATTCCTCTACCGACCACTAGAGGCTGCCGTTCCTGTACCTACCACTAGAGACTGCAGTTCCTCCACGACCACTAGAGACTGCAGTTCCTCTACCGACTTCTAGAGGCAGTAGTTCCTCTACCGACCACTAGAGGCTGCAGTTCCTCTACCTACCACTAGAGGCTGCAGTTCCTCTACCTACTACTAGAGGCTGCAGTTCCTCTATCGACCACTAGAGGCTGCAGTTCCTCTACTGACCACTAGAGGCTGCAGTTCCTCTACCCACGACTAGAGGCTGCGGTTCCTCTACCAACCACTAGAGGCTGTGGTTCATCTACCTACCACTAGAGGCTGCACTTCCTCTACCGACCACTAGAGGCTGCAGTTTCTCTACCTACCACTGTAGGCTGCAGTTCCTCTACCTACCTAGAGGCTGCAGTTCCTCTACCTATCACTAGAGGCTGCAGTTCCTCTACTGACCACTAGAGGCTGCAGTTTTCTACTGACCACTAGAGGCTGCAGTCTACTGACCACTAGAGGCTGCAGTTTCCTCTACTGACCACTAGAGGCTGCAGTTCCTCTACCTACCACTAGAGGCTTCAGTTCCTCTACCTGACCACTAGAGGCTGCAGTTCCTCTACCGACCACTAGAGGCTGCAGTTCCTCTACCCCCACTTCTAAAGACTGCAGTTCCTCTACCGACCACTAGAGGCTGCAGTTTCCTCTACTACACTAGAGTCTGCAGTTCCTCTACCTACCACTAGAGGCTGCATTTTCTCTACCTACCACTAGAGGCTTCAGTTCCTCTACTGACGACTAGAGGCTGCAGTTCCTGCCCTACCACTAGAGGCGCAGTTCCTCTACCCACTAGAGGCTGCAGTTCCTCTACCTACCACTAGAGGCTGCAGTTCCTCCACTGACCATTAGAGGCTGCAGGTTTCCTCTACAGACCACTAGAGGCTGCAGTTCCTCTACCTACCACTAGAGGCTGCAGTTCCTCTACTGACCACTAGAGGCTGCAGTTCCTTTACCTACCACTAGAGGCTGCAGTTCCTCTACCGACCACTAGAGGCTTCAGTTTCCTCTACCTACCACTAGAGGCTGCAGTTCCTCTACCGACCCCTAGTGGCTGCGGTTCCTCTACCTACCACTAGAGGCTGCAGTTCCTCCACTGACCACTAGAGATTGCAGTTCCTGTTTCCTGTCCGACCACTAGAGGCAGCAGTTCCTCCACTGACCACTTGAGGACTGCAGTTCCTCTACCTACCACTAGAGGCTGCAGTTCCTCTACCTACCACTAGAGGCTGCGGCTCCTCCACTGACCACTAGAGGCTGCAGTTTCTCTGCCGACCACAAGAGGCTGCAGTTCCTCTACTGACCACTAGAGGCTTCAGTTCCTCTACCGACCACTAGAGGCTGCAGTTCCTCTACTGACCACTAGAGGCTGCAGTTCCTCTACCTACCACTGAAGACTTCAGTTCCTCTACCTACCACTAGAGGCTGCAGTTCCTCTACTGACCACTAGAGGCTGCAGTTCCTCTACCTACCACTGAAGACTTCAGTTCCTCTTCCTACCACTAGAGACTGCAGTTCCTCTACCGACTTCTAGAGGCAGTAGTTCCTCTACCGACCACTAGAGGCTGCAGTTCCTCTACCTACCACTAGAGGCTGCAGTTCCTCTACCTACTACTAGAGGCTGCAGTTCCTCTATCTACCACTAGAGGCTGCAGTTCCTCTACTGACCACTTGAGACTGCAGTTCCTCTACCTACCACTAGAGGCTGCAGTTCCTCTACCCACGACTAGAGGCTGCGGTTCCTCTACGGACCACTAGAGGCTGTGGTTCCTCTACCTACCACTAGAGGCTGCACTTCCTCTACCGACCACTACAGGCTGCAGTTTCTCTACCTACCACTGGAGGCTGCAGTTCCTCTACCTACCACTAGAGTCTGCAGTTCCTCTACCTATCACTAGAGGCTGCAGTTCCTCTAACTAACACTAGAGGCTGCAGTTTCTCTACTGACCACAAGAGGCTGCAGTTCCTCTACTGACCACTAGAGGCTTCAGTTCCTCTACCGACCACTAGAGGCTGCAGTTCCTCTACTGACCACTAGAGGCTGCAGTTCCTCTACCTACCACTGAAGGCTTCAGTTCCTCTACCTACCACTAGAGGCTGCGGTTCCTCTACCGACCACTAGAGGCTGCAGTTTCTCTCCCAACTTCTAGAGACTGCAGTTCCTCTACTGACTTCGAGAGGCAGTAGTTCCTCTACTGACCACTTGAGACTGCAGTTCCTCTATCTACCACTAGAGGCTGCAGTTCCTCTACCCACGACTAGAGGCTGCGGTTCCTCTACGGACCACTAGAGGCTGTGGTTCCTCTACCTACCACTAGAGGCTGCACTTCCTCTACCGACCACTACAGGCTGCAGTTTCTCTACCTACCACTGGAGGCTGCAGTTCCTCTACCTACCACTAGAGTCTGCAGTTCCTCTACCTATCACTAGAGGCTGCAGTTCCTCTACTAACACTAGAGGCTGCAGTTTCTCTACTGACCACCTAGAGGCTGCAGTTCCTCTACTGACCACTAGAGGCTTCAGTTCCTCTGCACTTCCCTACACTAGAGGCTGCAGTTCCTCTACCTACCACTGAAGGCTTCAGTTCCTCTACCTACCACTAGAGGCTGCGGTACCTCTACCGACCACTAGAGGCTGCAGTTCTCTCCCAACTTCTAGAGACTGCAGTTCCTCTACTGACTTCGAGAGGCAGTAGTTCCTCTACTATCACTAGAGTCTGCAGTTCCTCTACCTACCACTAGAGGCTGCATTTCTCTCTACAGCTTCAGTTCTCCTGACCACTAGAGGCTCAGTTCCTACTGACCACTAGAGGCTGCAGTTCCTCTACCTACCACTAGAGGCTGCAGTTCCTCTACCTACCACTAGAGGCTGCAGTTCCTCCACTGACCACTAGAGGCTACGGTTCCTCTACAGACCGCTAGAGGCTGCAGTTCCTCTACCTACCACTAGAGGCTGCAGTTCCTCTACTGACCACTAGAGGCTGCAGTTCCTTTACCTACCACTAGAGGCTGCAGTTCCTCTACCGACCACTAGAGGCTGCAGTTTCTCTACCTACCACTAGAGGCTGCAGTTCCTCTACCGACCCCTAGTGGCTGCAGTTCCTCTACCTACCACTAGAGGCTGCATTTCCTCCACTGACCACTAGAGATTGCAGTTCCTGTACCGACCACTAGAGGCAGCAGTTCCTCCACTGACCACTAGAGGCTGCAGTTCCTCCACCTACTACTAGAGGCTGCAGTTCCTCTATCGACCACTAGAGGCTGCAGTTCCTCTACTGACCACTTGAGACTGCAGTTCCTCTACCTACAACTAGAGGCTGCAGTTCCTCTACCTACCACTAGAGGCTGCGGTTCTTACACTGACCACTAGAGGCTGCAGTTTCTCTACCGACCACAAGAGGCTGCAGTTCCTCTACTGACCACTAGAGGCTTCAGTTCCTCTACCGACCACTAGAGGCTGCAGTTCCTCTACTGACCACTAGAGGCTGCAGTTCCTCTACCTACCACTGATGGCTTCAGTTCCTCTACCTACCACTAGAGGCTGCGGTTCCTCTACCGACCACTAGAGGCTGCAGTTCCTCGACCTACCACTAGAGGCTGCCGTTCCTGTACCTACCACTAGAGACTGCAGTTCCTCCACCGACCACTAGACACTGCAGTTCCTCTACCGACTTCTAGAGGCAGTAGTTCCTCTACCGACCACTAGAGACTGCAGTTCCTTCACCGACTTCTAGAGACAGTAGTTCTTCTACCGACCACTAGAGGCTGCAGTTCCTTTACCTACCACTAGAGGCTGCAGTTCCTCTACCAACCACTAGAGGCTGCAGGTCCTGTACCTACCGCTAGAACCTGCAGTTCCTCCACCGACCACTAAAGACTGCAGTTCCTCTACCGACTTCTAGAGGCAGCGATTCCTCTACCGACCACTAGAGGCTGCAATTCCTCTACCTACAACTAGAGGCTGAAGTTCCTCTACCAACCACCAGAGGCTGCAGTTCCTCTACTGCCCATTTGAGACTGCTGTTCTTCTACCTACCACTAGAGGCTGCAGTTCCTATGCAGACCCTAGAGGCTGCAGTTCTACCACTAGAGGCTTCAGTTCCTGCTACCTACCACACTAGAGGCTGCAGTTCCTCTACCTACCACTAGAGGCTGCAGTCCTACCACTAGAGGCTACGTTCCTCTACCTACACTAGAGGCTGCAGTTCCTCTACCTACCACTAGAGGCTGCAGTTCCTCTACCAACCACTAGAGGCTGCAGTTCCTCTACTGACCACTTGAGACTGCAGTTCCTCTACCTACCACTAGAGGCTGCAGTTCCTCTACTGCAGTTCCTCTACCTACAGAGGCTGCAGTTCCTCTACCTACCACTAGAGGCTGCAGTTACTCTACATATCACTAGAGGCTGCAGTTCCTCCACTGACCACTAAAGGCTGCGGTTCCTCTACCGACCACTAGAGGCTGCATCTCCTCTACCTACCACTAGAGGCTGCAGTTCCTCTACTGACCACTAGAGGCTGCAGCTCCTCTAACGATTACTAGAGGCTGCAGTTCCTGTACCTACCACTAGAGACTGCAGTTCCTCCACCGACCACTAGAGACTGCAGTTCCTCTCCCAACATCTAGAGACTGCAGTTCCTCTACCGACTTCTAGAGGCAGTAGTTCCTCTACCTACCACTAGAGGCTTCAGTTCCTCTACTGACCACTAGAGGCTGCAGTTCCTCTACCTACCACTAGAGGCTGCAGTTCCTCCACTGACTACTAGAGGCTGCAGTTCCTCTACCGACCACTAGAGGCTGCAGTTCCTTTACCTACCACTAGAGATTGCAGTTCCTCTACTGACCACTTGAGACTGCAGTTTTTCTACCTACCACTAGAGGCTGCAGTTCCTCCACTGACCACTAGAGGCTGTGGTTCCTCTACCAACCACTAGAGGCTGCAGTTCCTCTACTGACCATTTGAGACTGCAGTTCCTCTACCTACCACTAGAGGCTGCAGTTCCTCTACTGACCACTAGAGGCTGCAGTTCCTCTACTGACCACTTGAGACTGCAGTTTTTCTACCTACCACTAGAGGCTGCAGTTCCTCCACTGACCACTAGAGGCTGCAGTTTCTCTACCTACCACTAGAGGCTGCAGTACCACTACTGACCACTAGAGGCTTCAGTTCTCCACCTACCACTAGAGGCTGCAGGTCCTCCACTTACCACTAGAGGCTGCAGTTCCTCTACTGACCACTAGAGGCTGAAGTTCCTTTACCTACCACTAGAGGCTGCAGTTCCTCTACCGACCACTAGAGGCTGCAGTTTCTCTACCTACCACTAGAGGCTGCAGTTCCTCTACCGACCACTAGTGGCTGCAGTTCCTCTACCTACCACTAGAGGCTGCAGTTCCTCCACTGACCACTAGAGACTGCAGTTCCTGTACCGACCACTAGAGGCAGCAGTTCCTCCACTGACCACTAGAGGCTGCAGTTCCTCTACCTACTACTAGAGGCTGCAGTTCCTCTATCGACCACTAGAGGCTGCAGTTCCTCTACTGACCACTTGAGACTACAGTTCCTCTACCTACCACTAGAGGCTGCAGTTGCTCTACCTACCTTTGGAGGCTGCAGTTCCTTTACCTACCACTAGAGGCTGCAGTTCCTCTACATATCACTAGAGGCTGCAGTTCCTCCACTGACCACTAAAGGCTGCGATTCCTCTACTGACCACTAGAGGCTGCAGTTCCTCTAACGACCACTAGAGGCTGCAGTTCCTGTACCTACCACTAGAGACTGCAGTTCCTCCACCGACCACTAGAGACTGCAGTTCCTCTCCCAACTTCTAGAGACTGCAGTTCCTCTACCGACTTCTAGAGGCAGTAGTTTCTCTACCTACCACTAGAGGCTGCAGTTCCTCTACCTACCACTAGAGGCTGCATTTTCTCTACCTACCACTAGAGGCTTCAGTTCCTCTACTGACCACTAGAGGCTGCAGTTCCTCTGCCTACCACTAGAGGCTGCAGTTCCTCCACTGACTACTAGAGGCTGCAGTTCCTCTACCGACCACTAGAGGCTGCAGTTCCTTTACCTACCACTAGAGATTGCAGTTCCTCTACTGACCACTTGGGACTGCAGTTCCTCTACCTACCACTAGAGGCTGCAGTTCCTCCACTGACCACTAGAGGCTGTGGTTCCTCTACAGACCACTAGGGGCTGCAGTTTCTCTACCTACCACTAGAGGCTGCAGTTCCTCTACTGACCACTAGAGGCTGCAGTTCTCTACCTACCACTAGAGGCTGCAGGTCCTCCACTTACCACTAGAGGCTGCAGTTCCTCTACTGACCACTAGAGGCTGCAGTTCCTTTACCTACCACTAGAGGCTGCAGTTCCTCTACCGACCACTAGAGGCTGCAGTTTCTCTACCTACCACTAGAGGCTGCAGTTCCTCTACCGACCACTAGTGGCTGCAGTTCCTCTACCTACCACTAGAGGCTGCAAGTCCTCCACTGACCACTAGAGATTGCAGTTCCTGTACCGACCACTAGAGGCAGCAGTTCCTCTACTGACCACTTGAGACTGCAGTTCCTCTACCTACCACTAGAGGCTGCAGTTCCTCTACCTACCACTAGAGGCTGCGGTTTCTCTACCGACCACTAGAGGCTGTGGTTCCTCTACCTACCACTAGAGGCTGCACTTCCTCTACCGACCACTAGAGGCTGCAGTTCCTCTACCTACCACTAGAGGCTGCCGTTCCTGTACCTACCACTAGAGACTGCAGTTCCTCCACCGACCACTAGAGACTGCAGTTCCTCTACCGACTTCTAGAGGCAGTAGTTCCTCTACCGACCACTAGAGGCTGCAGTTCCTCTACCTACCACTAGAGGCTGCTGTTCCTCTACCGACCACTAGAGGCTGCAGTTCCTGTACCTACCACTAGAGACTGCAGTTCCTCTACCACTCTAGAGGCTAGTTCCTCTACCGACCACTAGAGGCTGCAGTTCCTCTACCTGACCACTAGAGGCTGCAGTTCTACCACCACTAGGCTGCAGTTCCTCTACTACCACTAGAGGCTGCAGTTCCTCTACTACCACTAGAGGCTGCAGTTCCTCTACACTGACCACTAGAGGCTGCAGTTCCTCTACCGACCACTAGAGGCTGCAGTCCTCTACCTACCACTAGAGGCTGCAGTTCCTACTACTGACCACTAGAGGCTGCAGCTCCTCTACTGACCACTAGAGGCTGCAGTTCCTTACCTACCACTAGAGCTGCAGTTCCTCTACCGACCACTAGAGACTGCAGTTCCTCTACCTACCACTAGGACTGCAGTTCCTCTACCGACCACTAGAGGCTGCAGTTCCTCTACCTACCACTAGAGGCTGCAGTTCCTCTACCGACCACTAGAGGCTGCAGTTCCTCTACCTACCACTAGAGGCTGCAGTTCCTACCTACCTACTAGAGGCTGCAGTTCCTCTACCGACCACTAGAGGCTGCAGTTCCTCTACCTACCACTAGAGGCTGCAGTTCCTCTACCTGACCACTAGAGGCTGCAGTTCCTCTACCTACCACTAGAGGCTGCAGTTCCTCTACCAACTTTTAGAGGCAATAGTTCCTCTACCGACCACTAGAGGCTGCAGTTCCTTTACCTACCACTAGAGGCTGCAGTTCCTCTACCGACCACTAGAGGCTGCAGTTCCTGTACCTACCAGTAGAAACTGCAGTTCCTCCACCGACCACTAAAGACTGCAGTTCCTCTACCGACTTCTAGAGGCAGCAATTCCTCTACCTACCACTAGAGCCTGCAGTTACTCTACCGACCACTAGAGGCTGCAGTTCTTCTACTGACCACTAGAGGCTGCAGTTCTTCTACCAACCACTAGAGGTGTAACTGTCGCATCCAAGTAAAGATTTAAACAACAACAACTTTGAAGCATAAAGGGCTCTCAGAGTAACACATTCACACCTGGAGGTACAAACCAGGCTGGAGTCCAGTAAATCTGGGTGGATGGGTGGTGGGGGTGATTGATGTAGCCGTCATCCCGCCATGAGTCCAAAGCAGTCCAACTTTCTGCACAAACTCCTGGCAGCTTCTTCCTAAACACCTCCTCCCTCTCCTCCTCCCCAGCCATCTCTCTCTTCTTCCTTCTGTCCATCTGTTTCTCAGCCCCCCCGCCCCTTTGCTCTCTGGCTTCTTTCTTTCTTTCTTCTGTCCTGGATGCGGCCTATCTCTTCCATTTCTCTCTCCAGCTTTCCCTCCTGTCTTCTACATCGTCTCTTTTCCACCCTTTTGTTTTTAATGCTGCCGTTTCAGAGTGACACCATCTCTCCCACTGAAACGCTTTTACCGTTTTACTTCCTCTCGTCCTCTCTCACTCCTCTAACTCCCAGCATGAGCAGGTTTTTATCACTGGCTCTGTGGTTTGTTTTATCAGGCTGAAATGTACAGCATCCACCCGACTTTTCATCTTCTTCTGACATGTTTCTTGATCTTTTTTAGTCTGAAGTGACACTGGCTTAGAGACAAACACACATGCAGGAATTAACAGGCTGCTATTAATAAAAACACAACGGACACTAAAGATAGAAGCCTCCATCTGTTCAACTTTTGTGTTTCATGCTGGTACCATTTATCTCCCAGTGTTGGTGAGACAACTAGAACACAAAATGGCCTGAAGACGTCCCTGTCAGTCTAAATACAACTAGTCCAAAACCAGTAAATCAGTCAACGAAATGTTTGCTGAAATTAAAGCACCAGCTGTCCAGTAACGTCCAGTAATGCCCAGTAACGCCCAGTAACTGTGGTTCCGGTATTTCTGGGTGGTTGAGGATCATCTGAGCTGCAGCTGAACCAGCCGCCGCCACAAATCTGCAACCACGTCAAAGCGTCGCAGTGGCGTGTTCGTAAAGTTATCCACGTGATCGTTCTCTCTACTTCTGTGCTCCAGGTGAGATTGACAACAAGTCCCAACAGATTTACCAACTGCAACCGGCCAACGTGGTCAAAACATATTCTCAATAAAATATGACTACGTTGGGTTTTTATTCGCCGTCTTTGCATTTAGCTGTTCGATTGTCCAGCTGCCACAAATTTGGTTGGTTTTTATATTTTTACCTGAGGTGGTACAAAAAAACAAAAAAAAAGCCCTGTCATGGAAATTAAATCCATCTACGGAGACAAAACCTGTTTTTGTCCGAGACTGTTTATATCTTTCTGCTGTAAAGTTGGATGTTTTGACCCAGAGGTCAACGGAGGCTCGTTCTGTTTTTTTAAGCACCACCTGGTGGTCAGTAGAAGAACTGCAACCAAACCTCATTCCTGGTTGGACTCAACGCAGAAGTGGGGATGTTGGTGCTCGTGGCCGACTCAGCAGATTTAAATGCCCCCTATGCTCAGCAGTGGTACTGCTACCAAAGACATTGGGCCCGATCTTCCGCCAGATCTCCTAAAGACGCTATTAAGGGATAGCGGGTAGTGGGAGGGGCGTTCCCCCGCAAAGAAGCGGGTAGTGGGAGGGGCGTTCCCCCGCAAAGAAGCAATCCTCCACCTTGCTAAACCCGCTATCCCACCTGCGCTACCCGCTACATTATCCATAGGAGTAGTTAGGGCGTTCCACCTGTTAAACCAATCAGTGCGTCAGTAGTCATTGTCTTTAAGAGCAGGTTACCTGCTAACCGCTATGCAGCATCTGTTCATCCAGATCAGAGTAGCTATCATGTGCAGCTCGTCTGGGACTCTGCTGTAGAGCTTCCTCCTCTTCCTTCCTCCTCCTCCTCTGCACTGAGGTAGAGGTCCCAGATAGTTGGTGTCTTCCCAGTAAACACACTCTGGTCGTCTATGGTTTAACTGGTGAGCAAGCTGTTTAAGATGATCTCAGCTATTTTCTTAGGGGTTCAAATGAGGCCAAATCACACTTTTTTATACAAGAGTTAATTCCAGAGGTAGAGCCATTTGTGCACGTCCACATGTGACCAGGTGGACGTGCATTGATGCCATTTGGACCCGCTCTTTTACATGCCGACATGCGAGTAGTGGTGGTCTGACCACCTGCTACCTGCAACCCGCAATTGCAAGATACCGAGTTTGCGGAAACGGCAAAAGACACGCCCATTGCCACACCTACAATGTGAGTAAGGGAATCAGCATAACGGGTAGCGACTTTAGGGAGCGGAAGATTGCATTAGCGCACATATGTCAAACTCAAGGCCCGCGGGCCACATCCGGTCTGCCATGTAATCATATCCGGCCCACGAGATCATTTTACATTATTGTTATTAATTTTTTCATATCAACATTATTGTTGATATTAAGGGGGGATAACACAATACTGCACAGAACTACAGATCCCAAAATGCAATGCTTCAGATGTCATAAGAGCAAAGAAAACTGAATGATTTGAATTGTTATTGCTGAAAAGCACACATTTTATGTATATTTCCAGGTTTTCTAGCAAGTTCATATTTCTAACTTGTATAATTTTGAAGGGAGATGTTTTTAAGGAGAGCAAAATCTTTTGGGAAATTTAAAAGTTAATTTTTTTATATACATTGACAAAGGAGCAAAGGAATTTTAATGTTATTTTAATGTTAAGTTGCTCATATTTCTAATTTGTATCATTCAACAAGATATTTTTATGGCGAGCAAAATATTGAATATAAGTTATTTAGGGTTTAAGTTTATTACAGAATAATATTTCTGTCTGTTTTATTCATACTTATGTTCCAAAAACATTTCATTTTAGTGTGTTCAATAAATGTTTATCCTGTTCGGCCCACGACAATTGAGTGCAATTGAGTTTTGTTACCCCTGCATTAGCGGTTAGCGGAGGTTCCTAAACCCGCAATTTGCGGATAGTGGCTAGTGGTTAGCGGCTAGCGGGAAGTGTACGATCAGGGCCTTAGTTCCCAGGTGGTCAAGTGGTGTTGTGTTATGACTGTAGCTACTGTAGACAAAAAAAAAACTCCCAAAGTTTATAGTTTTGAACATTAACTCCACAAAATCCTGGACAGTTTTGTTCTTGAGATTCCACCAACTTCAGAGACGCTTCATTTACAAACTGAAGTATTTGACGAGAGTGAAAGTTTCAGTCTCTAAACGAATCCACATAGGTCTGCCGTGAAACATGTGAACATGAATTACAGCTGCCTTCCACGACGCAGGATCGCGTTTTTCTGTTCCTGCGACAGGCGCCTCTGAAATGAGGATGTTCTTACAGGGTTCGAAGTGACACATTTCAGTATGATCTGATTCTTTTCTGCGTGAAGAGAAGCTGAACCAAGTTGAAAATGCTGTAAAGCTATGAAGCAATTTGGAGCAGAGAGAACAAACGAGAGAAAGTTCCCTGAAGCTGCATCTCTGTCAGGAGCTTCACAGGTTTGGAGCTTTTACTGTGAACCTCTGTTATGGCACCGGGTCGGTGTGATGCTGCAGGAATCTACAGGACGTGATAAAACTGCGTCAGGGATGAGAGGAAACAGGGCTATGTCCACTGGATGGTAGGGTTGGGAATCGAGAACCGGTTCCTGTAGAGAACCGGTTCCTGTAGAGAACCAGTTTCTGTAGAGAACCAGTTCCTGTAGAGAACTAGTTCCGTGTGTTTCAATTCCATGGAATCGTTTGGCAGTTTATGCAGCGATTCTCTTATCGATTCCAACCAGCACGGATCTCACGTAATTTACACAAGTTACACACAGTCAGTTCCAGAAAGCACTTATGTGATTAAATTACGTTGGTTTAGCACATGCATTGGAGTTGTAAACAACAATGGCGCCCACCAGGTTCAAACGCTCCAAAGTTTGGCTTCACCTCACCAAAGAAAGATGGCAACAAGGCAACTAGCAGTCATTGTAAAGTGGAGATAACAGCGTCGGGAGGGAACACGACTAACATGCAGAAACATTTGCACACACAACATGTGATAACGAGTGTCGTGTTTTTGACGCTTCGGACTGATGGATCTCAACCCAGCAGCAGTAGCCAAGCTAAGATCACCTCTGGTAACTCTGGTAAGTAGCTATCCCGCTGCCTATGTGCTTCTTTGTAAAACACGCTATAACATTAACACTATGCTATTACGAATGCCTTCTGCATTACATTTAGAAGATGACTGTGACGAGAGAGAGAGTCTGGCTGGTTCAGAGGCTGGAAGACATGATTATTTTACTGCTAAAGAATTGTTAATTCTTCATAGTATTTGCAGATTTGTACTATGCACTGTTCCGTTGTATTTAGTAGTATTTATCTTTCTTTATTATTATTTTTGAGTGCTTACTTAGCTCATATATCCTTTTAAAAAGGAGATTTTTTTTAACTTCTATTAGAAAAAATCTGTTAGTAAAATGTTCCACATTCTTGTGTATTTGCACAGTTACATATTACAACAGTTAACACGTTATCCAGGCTTTGGGCCTCTTTTGACCTTGCTGTTGAGTTCGTAAGGCCGTGACTTTGAATTAAATAAAAAATGATGCTAATAAAACTGTTAGTTCTCCTTTTACCCCAAATTAGAATCAATAAAGAATCGAATCGTTAAACAGTATCGATAATGGAATCGGAATTGTAAAAATCTTATCAGTTCCCATCCCTATGCACAGGTGAGTGGCGGGAAGCTTGAGGCCTTTCAGGCTCTGAGCGGCGGCTGAGTAACTGTACAGTAGCTGCTCTTTCATTCTCACTCACCTTCCCTCCTACAACTCCCCCTTGTTCCCTAAATCTCTGTTCACGCTCATCTTTCATATACCTAATGTCTTTTAACTCTCTATTGAGCTGACAAGTTGCATACACATACACACACACACATACATGCATGCATTTATTTTCTTGCAAATCTTTAAATAGCGAATGTATAGAATTCAGAGGCTGAAGCACAGTTCCTGCTTTTTTACGTCCTAACAGATAAACCGTGGCGTACATGAGATGATAATCCAATGCCTGATTATGATGAGAAGAAAATAAGCATCCCATTCATGGAGGAAGCGGCAGATATTTCCGTGCCGCCACGGCGAGCAGAGCTTCCAGGCTGCCTTTACGTCGACCAGCACATCCTCGGCTCTCCGGTCTGACTCTGAGCTGCAGCCGGGTCCTGGGTCACATGACTCTCTCCATCCCCTTTTCTTCACTTCCTCCCCTCTACCTCCCCGCCGCCCTCTTCTTTCCCTCCTTTCGTTTTGCTCTCCAAACAGGCCGACGCTCCGCAGAAGAAAATCCAGTCGGGGTGTGAATTAATAAATGCAGCGGGGCAGAGATGAGACGCCGGACGCCTCACTGTGATGCTGCTGCAGTCAGGTGGAGTCCTGCCTCCCTACCTGGCTGCAGGGCGGGTTTTAATGCACTGCGGTCGAAAGGAGCTCATGTTCAAAATAATATTCAATAAAGCTCCACGTTGCTGTCTGCTTTCAGGTCACTTGAGTCCAGTTATTGAGCCCAGTTCAGGGCTGTCCGTGACCCAGAACCACGAGGAGTAAATGTTTCAGCCTGGACTCCTCTGAAAGCTAACACTTCAGAACCAGTCAGAACCAGACTAAATGTCTAAATGAGTCAGGGATGCTAAGCGTGCTCTGATGGGAACACCTCCATCCTGGCATTCACACGAATCCTGATCTGGCACTGACCAAAAACCTTCTGCCCCAGACATGGTTAGATCTTCCTCCTACTGGAGAGCTCAAAGACTCTAACCCTAACCCTAACCCCCAGGTACCAGACAGTCCAGGACCCCCCAGATGTTCTCTGTCCAGACCCTGACTGGTCAGAGCTCCAGACCTGCTCCTGATCCTCATGAACTGTGCATGCTCAAAGCTGTGTCGCGTGTACACGCCGCTTGCCTGAGTGGCAACAACAACCGCAAAAAAAATAAATAAATAAAGTGATCAGCAGTGATGGCTGCAGCAAAAGTTGGGAGAAAGCGTCTCAGTCCTATTTGGGATTTCTTTGACTATGACTGTGTTAACGATAAAAATAAGTGCCTTGTTGTAGAAGCAGGTGATACAATGTGTGGAATACTTCTCAAGGAGAAAAAACCCACGAATCTGAAAGTCCATTTGAAAAGTTCACACAAGAAGGCTAACCAAGACTAGCTGAATAAGCTAGCCTAAGCTAGCCCCCTGGAAAGAAGGCTAACCAAGACTAGCTGGATAAGCTAGCCTAAGCTAGCCCCCTGGAAAGAAGGCTAACCAAGACTAGCTGGATAAGCTAGCCTAAGCTAGCCTCCTGGAAAAAAGGCTAACCAAGACTGGCTGGATAAGCTAGCGTAAGATAGCCCCCTGGAAAGAAGGCTAACCAAGACTAGCTGGATAAGCTAGCCTAAGCTAGCCCCCTGGAAAGAAGGCTAACCAAGACTAGCTGGATGAGCTAGCCTAAGCTAGCCCCCTGGAAAGAGAAGCTACAGCTGCAGGCCAGTCAGCATTGGGAAGGAACGGGAGAAAACAGCAACTATAATGGACTGTTTCCATGGAGACCAGATAGCTGCTGGTCAGTAAATACGCAGGAACACCACAAGAGGGAAGATGCATTGATAAATACGTTTATTGAGACCAGAACGTAAACACGACTATGTGATTCGATAGCCTTCAAAAAGTTCAGTGCTTCACTGCAACCAAAATTACAACCCTAAATTACAAAATAAAACTAAAACTAACACTGAAACTAATAAAAACTAAACTAAAACTGAGTATGTCAAAATAAAAATGAATACAAACCAGCAAAACTGCTCTAAAAACGAATTAAAACTAACTGAATTTAAAAAACTAAATTAAAAACTAAATAAAAACTAAAACTAATGGAAAACTATTAAAACTATTATAACCCTGGTTCTGCCGGTCCCTGCTGGTGCACGAACATCCTAAATTAGATTTTACAGCCGTGAACGAGCCAAAGCTGCCAAACCGCAACGCTGCCGGCGGAGCAGGAACTGCAAGTCACGCTCCCGGCGCCCCGGACGTGTTTTTGTTTCTCGCTCCTGCGCCACGTCGCCGATTGAAAGCGGGTCGAGCCGAGCCATCCCTGAGAGATAAGAGAGCAATTATAGTGGCGTGTCCTGGATCCAGAGATAGACTGGGAACTGTGTCATTGTTGTATTACCCAGGGGGCCGTCGCTGAAACTCCTAACTCATGACACGCTACAAGCCAGGTTACATCAGCGCCCAGCAACAACCAGCTGACCAGCAGTGATGCTGATGAGACGAGGAAGAGGGGTCAGAGGTCGCTCATCTTATCAACTGTGGAACGTGTTGAAGCAGAAGAGCTGGTGCAGCATCACCATCACTAGAAGCTAATCTCATCTGCATCGTCCACAACCGAATACCAGTGAAGCAGCTGGATGATCAGGTTCATCCTGCAGCCTCAATGGTTTCTGCGAGAAGAGTTAACTTCCTAAAACCATCAGTCAGTGACAATATAATGAAGAACAATGTTTAAATTCTACTGCAGGAAACTGGTTTTCTTCTTCAGCAGATATTTAATATTCTTCATTGACTTAACCTTTGTGTCGTGTTCGTTTCTCCCCCCTTACTTTAGTGTTCCCGGTCAAATTTGACCGGCCTGTTTTAACTGCTCCTACATAAACAGAAAAACCACTGATCTTCACCAAATTTTATTTAACTCCTTTTTAAGCTGTAAACAATGTCTCAGACCACTGGTTTACATGAATAACTGCAGTTAATATACATTAAATAGACACAGAAATAGTAAATTGTATTCGAAAATGATCATTTTTTTGTGAAGAAAAAAAAAGTAACAAAAATCAATACAGTGACCAAATTCACACAATATCAACATGTTGTATGTGTGTGTGTGTGTGTGTGTGTGTGTGTGTGTGGGGGGGGGGGGGGGGGGGGGGTTCTCTGCTCTGCCTGCCTCCTCTTTTCTGGGTGGATGAATACCAGAGCAAATTGCCATCCTTTGACTGGAATATCACAGGTGCCTCTTCCTCAGGTGTGTCTGTCTTCCTCTGGAGCTTCTTCCTCGCCTTCTGTGGACTGGTTGGTCTCACAATGGTCTGGATCAAAATCAGGATCGATGTTGTCTTCTATTTCTGAGACATCCTCCTCTATTTCTGGTTGAACTTCAATCCCCTGTTCATCAGGTTGAAATAAAAGGTCCAGAGCTTCTCTGACAAGAAATCATCTGATCGGGCGTCTAGTCAATGTGTTCATAGTAAAATGACGGCAATGCACACAAAAAAACTATATATAGGGGGTCTCTGAGAAGATATGATACATTTTGTATAGGAAAGTGCGGTTCACGTGGGGGGATGGGCACATAAGCCTTGGAAAGGGATAATTCCCATAACAAACACCTAATTGTTGACTTTGAAATGTGGAACAAGTGTAATTGTTATACATTTAGTTTGGAAAGTGTTGTTCATGTGGGGGGATGGGCACATAAGCACCGGAATGAGGTGGGAAGAGGAGACACCTATTTGTTCAGTCTGAAAGGGGTTCAGGTGGGGTGGGGTGGTGTGTGTGTGTGTGGGTGGGTGTGTGTGTGTGTGGTAGTGTATTTGTGGTTGTGTACAATCTGATGGATGAACACAATCCAGTGTCATCCTTTAATTTCCTATGGCGGTCATTTTTGACCGGGAACACCACAGGTGTTACAAAGTTGAATAAACTACTCAAAATTCAGAGAAAGTGGTGATCAGCAGTTATACATGTTCAAATGGCTAGTGTGGAGGATATCATAAGGCCCTGAGACAATCAAATGTAAAACACAATATTTATGATTG
Organism: Hirundichthys speculiger; assembly: GCA_018398805.1. Classification (NCBI taxonomy): domain Eukaryota; kingdom Metazoa; phylum Chordata; class Actinopteri; order Beloniformes; family Exocoetidae; genus Hirundichthys; species Hirundichthys speculiger. The sequence goes on from JAGFBZ010000148.1 coordinate 571,539, forward strand.
ATGAAAGTAGGAAATCGGTCAGATTTGACCCGAACACGACAGAAAGGTTAAGTATTTTGCATAAATGATACGCAATAATGATTTGATTTAATTATAACATTTATACTATATTTTTCTGAAATTCATTCAACCTTTGATTAGATGTTCAATAGAAAATCCTGAACTTTACTTTTTATCTTTCACAAATTCTTAATAAAATTCTTAATATTTTTAATACAATGACCTTTCGGTAAGCACCGCCCCCTTCCTAGTTCCTCTTGCTAGGTCGGACAAACTTCCTGGTCCTGCGTTAAGGACTGTGTTAATTCTCTATTTTTCCGATGAGAACGTGTTGGTGGGATTACAAGCTAACCAACTTGATGGAACGGAACATGGTCCATTCAGACTCAATGCCCTTCGCCTCTCTCAGGATGTGATTGAAGCTCTGATGGAGTGTGAGTTGTAGATCTTTCGTTCCCAGCAATCCCTCACTACACTTTTGGTCCTACCAGGTCTGACCAACATCCTCCCTCCATCTGATCCAACCCTCCACCAGGTAGAGATCAGCTGATCCAACCCACCACCAGGTAGAGATCAGCTGATTCAACCCTCCACCAGGTAGAGATCAGCTGATCACTACCTGGTGGTGAGTTGGATCAGCTGATCTCTACCTGGTGGAGGGTTGGATCAGCTGATCTCTACCCACCACCGGTTAGTGATCATCTGATCCAACCCACCACCAGGTAGAGATCAGCTGATCCAACCCTCTACCAGGTAGATATCAGCTGATCCAACCCACCACCAGGTAGTGATCAGCTGATCCAACCCACCACCAGTTAGTGATCATCTGATCCAACCCACCACCAGGTAGAGATCAGCTGATCCAACCGTCCACCAGGTAGTGATCAGCTGATCCAACCCACCACCAGGTAGTGATCAGCTGATCCAACCCTCCACCAGGTAGAGATCATCTGATCCAACCCACCACCAGTTAGTGATCATCTGATCCAAACCTCCACCAGTTAGTGATCATCTGATCCAACCCACCACCAGTTAGTGACCATCTGATCCAACCCACCACCAGGAAGTGATCAGCTGATCCAACCCACCATCAGGTAGTGATCATCTGATCCAACCCACCACCAGTTAGTGATCAGCTGATCCAACCCACCACCAGGTAGATATCAGCTGATCCAACCCTCCACCAGGTAATGATCAGCTGATAACCCAGCACCAGGTAGTGATCAGCTGATCCAACCCACCACCAGGTAGTGATCAGCTGATCCAAACCTCCACCAGGTAGTGATCAGCTGATCCAACCCACCACCAGGTAGAGATCATCTGATCCAAACCTCCACCAGGTATTGATCAGCTGATCCAAACCTCCACCAGGTAGTGATTATCTGATCCAACCCACCACCAGGTAGAGATCATCTGATTCAACCCACCACCAGTTAGTGACCATCTGATCCAACCCACCACCAGGTAGTGATCAGCTGATCCAACCCTCCACCAGGTAGTGATCAGCTGATCCAAACCTCCACCAGTTGGTGATCATCTGATCCAACCCACCACCAGTTCGTGATCATCTGATCCAACCCACCACCAGGTAGAGATCAGCTGATCCAACCCTCCACCAGGTAGTGATCAGCTGATCCAACCCACCACCAGGTAGTGATCATCTGATCCAACCCACCACCAGGTAGAGATCATCTGATCCAACCCACCACCAGTTAGTGACCATCTGATCCAACCCACCACCAGGTAGTGATCAGCTGATCCAAACCTCCACCAGTTAGTGATCATCTGATCCAAACCTCCACCAGTTAGTGATCATCTGATCCAACCCAACACCAGGTAGAGTAGAGAACATCCGATCCAACCCACCACCAGTTAGTGACCATCTGATCCAACCCACCACCAGGAAGTGATCAGCTGATCCAACCACCACCAGGTAGTGATGACCTGATCCAACCCACCACCAGTTAGTGATCAGCTGATCCAACCCACCACCAGTTAGTGATCATTTGATCCAACCCACCACCAGGTAGAGATCAGCTGATCCAACCCTCCATCAGGTAGTGATCAGCTGATAACCCACCACCAGGTAGTGATCAGCTGATCCAACCCACCATTAGGTAGTGATCAGCTGATCCAAACCTCCACCAGGTAGAGAACATCTGATCCAACCCACCACCAGTTAGTGACCATCTGATCCAACCCACCACCAGGAAGTGATCAGCTGATCCAACCCACCACCAGGTAGTGATCATCTGATCCAACCCACCACCAGTTAGTGATCATCTGATCCAACCCACCACCAGGTAGAGATCAGCTGATCCAATCCTCCACCAAGTAGAGATCAGCTGATCCAACCCACCAGCAGGTAGTGATCAGCTGATCCAACCCTCCACCAGGTAGAGATCAGCTGATCCAACCCACCACCAGTTAGTGATCATCTGATCCAAACCTCCACCAGTTAGTGATCATCTGATCCAACCCACCACCAGTTAGTGACCATCTGATCCAACCCACCACCAGGAAGTGATCAGCTGATCCAACCCACCATCAGGTAGTGATCATCTGATCCAACCCACCACCAGTTAGTGATCAGCTGATCAAACCCACCACCAGGTAGATATCAGCTGATCCAACCCTCCACCAGGTAATGATCAGCTGATAACCCAGCACCAGGTAGTGATCAGCTGATCCAACCCACCACCAGGTAGTGATCAGCTGATCCAAACCTCCACCAGGTAGTGATCAGCTGATCCAACCCACCACCAGGTAGAGATCATCTGATCCAAACCTCCACCAGGTATTGATCAGCTGATCCAAACCTCCACCAGGTAGTGATTATCTGATCCAACCCACCACCAGGTAGAGATCATCTGATTCAACCCACCACCAGTTAGTGACCATCTGATCCAACCCACCACCAGGTAGTGATCAGCTGATCCAACCCAGCACCAGGTAGAGATTATCTGATCCAACCCTCCACCAGGTAGTGATCAGCTGATCCAAACCTCCACCAGTTGGTGATCATCTGATCCAACCCACCACCAGTTCGTGATCATCTGATCCAACCCACCACCAGGTAGAGATCAGCTGATCCAACCCTCCACCAGGTAGTGATCAGCTGATCCAACCCACCACCAGGTAGTGATCATCTGATCCAACCCACCACCAGGTAGAGATCATCTGATCCAACCCACCACCAGTTAGTGACCATCTGATCCAACCCACCACCAGGTAGTGATCAGCTGATCCAAACCTCCACCAGTTAGTGATCATCTGATCCAAACCTCCACCAGTTAGTGATCATCTGATCCAACCCAACACCAGGTAGAGAACATCCGATCCAACCCACCACCAGTTAGTGACCATCTGATCCAACCCACCACCAGGAAGTGATCAGCTGATCCAACCACCACCAGGTAGTGATGACCTGATCCAACCCACCACCAGTTAGTGATCAGCTGATCCAACCCACCACCAGTTAGTGATCATTTGATCCAACCCACCACCAGGTAGAGATCAGCTGATCCAACCCTCCATCAGGTAGTGATCAGCTGATAACCCACCACCAGGTAGTGATCAGCTGATCCAACCCACCATTAGGTAGTGATCAGCTGATCCAAACCTCCACCAGGTAGAGAACATCTGATCCAACCCACCACCAGTTAGTGACCATCTGATCCAACCCACCACCAGGAAGTGATCAGCTGATCCAACCCACCACCAGGTAGTGATCATCTGATCCAACCCACCACCAGTTAGTGATCATCTGATCCAACCCACCACCAGGTAGAGATCAGCTGATCCAATCCTCCACCAAGTAGAGATCAGCTGATCCAACCCACCAGCAGGTAGTGATCAGCTGATCCAACCCTCCACCAGGTAGAGATCAGCTGATCCAACCCACCACCAGGTAGAGATCAGCTGATTCAACTCTCCACCAGGTAGAGATCAGCTGATCACTACCTGGTGGTGAGTTTGATCAGCTGATCACTACCTGGTGGTGAGTTGGATCAGCTGATCTCTACCTGGTGGAGGTTGGATCAGCTGATCTCTACCCACCACCGGTTAGTGATCATCTGATCAAACCCACCACCAGGTAGAGATCAGCTGATATAACCCACCACCAGGTAGTGATCAGCTGATCCAACCCTCCACTAGGTAGTGATCAGCTGATCCAACCCACCACCAGGTGGAGATCAGCTGATCCAACCCACCACTAGGTAGAGATCAGCTGATCAAACCCACCACCAGGTGGAGATCAGCTGATCCAACCCACCACCAGGTAGAGATCAGCTGATCCAACTCACAACAAGGTAGTGATCAGCTGATCATACCCACCACCGGTTAGTGATCATCTTATCCAACTCACCACCAGGTAGAGATCAGCTGATCCAACTCTCTACCAGGTAGATATCAGCTGATCCAACCCACCACCAGGTAGTGATCATCTGATCCAACCAACCACCAGGTAGAGATCAGCTGATCCAACCCACCACCAGTTAGTGATCATCTGATCCAACCCACAACCAGGTAGAGATCAGCTTATCCAACCCTCCACCAGGTAGTGATCAGCTGAGCCAACCCACCACCAGGTAGTGATCAGCTGATCCAACCCTCCACCAGGTAGAGATCATCTGATCCAACCCACCACCAGGTAGTGATCATCTGATCCAAACATCCACCAGTTAGTGATCATCTGATCCAACCCACCACCAGTTAGTGACCATCTGATCCAACCCACCACTAGGAAGTTATCAGCTGATCCAACCCACCATCAGGTAGTGATCATCTGATCCAACTCACCACCAGTTAGTGATCAGCTGATCCAACCCACCACCAGTTAGTGATCATCTGATCCAACCCACCACCAGGTAGAGATCAGCTGATCCAACCCTCCACCAGGTAATGATCAGCTGATAACCCACCACCAGGTAGTGATCAGCTGATCCAACCCACCACCAGGTAGTGATCAGCTGATCCAAACCTCCACCAGGTAGTGATCAGCTGATCCAACCCACCACCAGGTAGAGATCATCTGATCCAACCCACCACCAGTTAGTGGCCATCTGATCCAACCCACCACCAGGTAGTGATCAGCTGATCCAAACCTCCACCAGTTGGTGATCATCTGATCCAACCCACCACCAGTTCGTGATCATCTGATCCAACCCACCACCAGGTAGAGATCAGCTGATCCAACCCTCCACCAGGTAGTGATCAGCTGATCCAACCCACCACCAGGTAGTGATCATCTGATCCAACCCACCACCAGGTAGAGATCATCTGATCCAACCCACCACCAGTTAGTGACCTTCTGATCCAACCCACCACCAGGTAGTGATCAGCTGATCCAAACCTCCACCAGTTAGTGATCATCTGTGCCAAACCTCCACCAGTAAGTGATCATCTGATCCAACCCACCACCAGGTAGAGAACATCTGATCCAACCCACCACCAGTTAGTGACCATCTGATCCAACCCACCACCAGGAAGTGATCAGCTGATCCAACCCACCACCAGGCAGTGATCACCTGATCCAACCCACCACCAGTTATTGATCAGCTGATCCAACCCACCACCAGTTAGTGATCATTTGATCCAACCCACCACCAGGTAGAGATCAGCTGATCCAACCCTCCATCAGGTAGTGATCAGCTGATAACCCACCACCAGGTAGTGATCAGCTGATCCAACCCACCACCAGGTAGTGATCAGCTGATCCAAACCTCCACCAGGTAGAGAACATCTGATCCAACCCACCACCAGTTAGTGACCATCTGATCCAACCCACCACCAGGAAGTGATAAACTGATCCAACCCACCACCAGGTAGAGATCAGCTGATCCAACCCACCACCAGGTAGTGATCAGCTGATCCAAACCTCCACCAGGTAGAGAACATCTGATCCAACCCTCCATCAGGTAGTGATCAGCTGATAACCCACCACCAGGTAGAGATCAGCTGATCCAACCCACCACCAGTTCGTGATCATCTGATCCAACCCACCACCAGGTAGAAATCAGCTGATCCAACCCTCCACCAGGTAGTGATCAGCTGATCCAACCCACCACCAGGTAGTGATCATCTGATCCAACCCACCACCAGGTAGAGATCATCTGATCCAACCCACCACCAGTTAGTGACCATCTGATCCAACCCACCACCAGGTAGTGATCAGCTGATCCAAACCTCCACCAGTTAGTGATCATCTGATCCAAACCTCCACCAGTTAGTGATCATCTGATCCAACCCAACACCAGGTAGAGAACATCCGATCCAACCCACCACCAGTTTGAGATCAGCTGATCCAATCCTCCACCAAGTAGAGATCAGCTGATCCAACCCACCACCAGGTAGTGATCAGCTGATCCAACCCTCCACCAGGTAGAGATCAGCTGATCCAACCCACCACCAGGTAGAGATCAGCTGATTCAACTCTCCACCAGGTAGAGATCAGCTGATCCAACCCACCACCAGGTAGAGATCAGCTGATTCAACTCTCCACCAGGTAGAGATCAGCTGATCACTACCTGGTGGTGAGTTTGATCAGCTGATCACTACCTGGTGGTGAGTTGGATCAGCTGATCTCTACCTGGTGGAGGTTGGATCAGCTGATCTCTACCCACCACCGGTTAGTGATCATCTGATCAAACCCACCACCAGGTAGAGATCAGCTGATATAACCCACCACCAGGTAGTGATCAGCTGATCCAACCCTCCACTAGGTAGTGATCAGCTGATCCAACCCACCACCAGGTAGTGATCAGCTGATCCAACCCACCACCAGGTAGTGATCATCTGATCCAACCCACCACCAGGTAGAGATCATCTGATCCAACCCACCACCAGTTAGTGACCATCTGATCCAACCCACCACCAGGTAGTGATCAGCTGATCCAAACCTCCACCAGTTAGTGATCATCTGATCCAAACCTCCACCAGTTAGTGATCATCTGATCCAACCCAACACCAGGTAGAGAACATCCGATCCAACCCACCACCAGTTTGAGATCAGCTGATCCAATCCTCCACCAAGTAGAGATCAGCTGATCCAACCCACCACCAGGTAGTGATCAGCTGATCCAACCCTCCACCAGGTAGAGATCAGCTGATCCAACCCACCACCAGGTAGAGATCAGCTGATTCAACTCTCCACCAGGTAGAGATCAGCTGATCCAACCCACCACCAGGTAGAGATCAGCTGATTCAACTCTCCACCAGGTAGAGATCAGCTGATCACTACCTGGTGGTGAGTTTGATCAGCTGATCACTACCTGGTGGTGAGTTGGATCAGCTGATCTCTACCTGGTGGAGGTTGGATCAGCTGATCTCTACCCACCACCGGTTAGTGATCATCTGATCAAACCCACCACCAGGTAGAGATCAGCTGATATAACCCACCACCAGGTAGTGATCAGCTGATCCAACCCTCCACTAGGTAGTGATCAGCTGATCCAACCCACCACCAGGTGGAGATCAGCTGATCCAACCCACCACCAGGTAGAGATCAGCTGATCAAACCCACCACCAGGTGGAGATCAGCTGATCCAACCCACCACCAGGTAGAGATCAGCTGATCCAACTCACAACAAGGTAGTGATCAGCTGATCATACCCACCACCGGTTAGTGATCATCTTATCCAACCCACCACCAGGTAGAGATCAGCTGATCCAACCCTCTACCAGGTAGATATCAGCTGATCCAACCCACCACCAGGTAGTGATCATCTGATCCAACCAACCACCAGGTAGAGATCAGCTGATCCAACCCACCACCAGTTAGTGATCATCTGATCCAACCCACAACCAGGTAGAGATCAGCTGATCCAACCCTCCACCAGGTAGTGATCAGCTGAGCCAACCCACCACCAGGTAGTGATCAGCTGATCCAACCCTCCACCAGGTAGAGATCATCTGATCCAACCCACCACCAGGTAGTGATCATCTGATCCAAACATCCACCAGTTAGTGATCATCTGAACCAACCCACCACCAGTTAGTGACCATCTGATCCAACCCACCACTAGGAAGTTATCAGCTGATCCAACCCACCATCAGGTAGTGATCATCTGATCCAACTCACCACCAGTTAGTGATCAGCTGATCCAACCCACCACCAGTTAGTGATCATCTGATCCAACCCACCACCAGGTAGAGATCAGTGATGATCCACCAGGATGATCTGATCCAACCCACCACCAGGTAGTGTGATCAGCTGATCCAAACCCACCACCAGGTAGTGATCAGCTGATCCAAACCACCACCAGTAGTGATCAGCTGATCCAACCCACACCAGGTGATCAATCTGATCCAAACCTCCACCAGGTAGTGATCATCTGATCCAACCCACCACCAGTTAGTGATCATCTGATCCAACCCACCACCAGGTAGAGATCAGCTGATCCAAACCCTCCACCACGTAGTGATCAGCTGATCCAACCCACCACCAGGTAGTGATCATCTGATCCAACCCACCACCAGGTAGAGATCATCTGATCCAAAACCCACCACCAGTTAGTGACCTTCTCATCCAACCCACCACCAGGTAGTGATCAGCTGATCCAAACCTCCACCAGTTAGTGATCATCTGTGCCAAACCTCCACCAGTAAGTGATCATCTGATCCAACCCACCACCAGGTAGAGAACATCTGATCCAACCCACCACCAGTTAGTGACCATCTGATCCAACCCACCACCAGGAAGTGATCAGCTGATCCAACCCACCACCAGGTAGTGATCACCTGATCCAACCTGATCAATCCAACCCACCCAGTTAGTGATCATCTGATCCAACCCACCACCAGGTAGAGCTGATCCAACCTCCTGATCAGCTGAAACCCACCACCAGGTAGTGATCAGCTGATCCAAACCTCCACCAGGTAGAGAACATCTGATCCAAAACCACCACCAGTTAGTGACCATCTGATCCAACCCACCCACCAGGAAGTGATCAGCTGATCCAACCCACCACCAGGTAGTGATCATCTGATCCAACCCACCACCAGTTAGTGATCAGCTGATCCAACCCACCACCAGTTAGTGATCATCTGATCCAACCACCACCAGGTAGAGATCAGCTGATCCAACCCTCCATCAGGTAGTGATCATCTGATAACCCACCACCAGGTAGAGATCAGCTGATCCAACCCACCAGGTAGTGATCAGCTGATCCAAACCTCCACCAGGTAGAACATCATCCAACCTCCATCAGGTAGTGATCAGCTGATAACCCACCACCAGGTAGAGATCAGCTGATCCAAACCCATCCACACCAGTTCGTGATCATCTGATCCAACCCACCACCAGTAGTGATCAGCTGATCCAACCCTCCACCAGGTAGTGATCAGCTGATCCAACCCACCACCAGGTAGTGATCATCTGATCCAACCCACCACCAGGTAGAGATCATCTGATCCAACCCACCACCAGTTAGTGACCATCTGATCCAACCCACCACCAGGTAGTGACCATCTGATCCAAACCTCCACCAGTTAGTGATCAGCTGATCCAAACCTCCACCAGTTGGTGATCATCTGATCCAACCCACCACCAGGTAGTGTCATCTCATCACCACCATCAGCTGATCAACCCACCACCAGTTTGTGATCATCTGATCCAACCCACCACCAGGTAGTGATCAGCTGATCCAACCCTCCACCAGGTAGTGATCAGCTGATCCAAACCACCACCAGGTAGTGATCAGCTGATCCAAACCTCCAGCAGGTAGTGATCAGCTGATCCAACCCACCACCAGGTAGATCATCTGATCCAACCCACCCCCAGTTAGTGACCATCTGATCCAACCCACCACCAGGTAGTGATCAGCTGATCCAAACCTCCACCAGTTAGTGATCATCTGATCCAACCCACCACAAGGTAGTGATCAGCTGATCCAACCCACCACCAAGTAGAGATCATCTGATCCAACCCTCCACCAGGTAGTGATCAGCTGATCCAAACCTCCATCAGGTAGTGATCAGCTGATCCAACACACCACCAGGTAGAGATCATCTGATCCAACCCACCATCAGGTAGTGATCATCTGATCCAACCCACCACCAGGTAGTGATCAGCTGATCCAATCCTCCACCAGGTAGTGATCATCTGATCCAACCCACCAACAGGTAGTGATCAGCTGACCCTACCCAGCACCAGGTAGAGATCATCTGATCCAACCCTCCACCAGGTAGTGATCTGCTGATCCAAACCTTTACCAGGTAGTGATCAGCTGATCCAACCCACCACCAGGTATAGATCAGCTGATCCAAACCTCCACCAGGTAGTGATCAGCTGATCCCAACCCTCCACCAGGTAGTGATCATCAGATCCAACCACCACCAGGTAGTGATCAGCTGATCCAACCCACCACCAGGTAGTGATCATCTGATCCAACCTCCACCAGGTAGAGATCAGCTGATCCAACCCTCCACCAGGTAGTGATCAGCTGATCCAACCACCAGGTAGTGATCAGCTGATCCAACCCCCACCAGGTAGTGATCCTGATCCACCCACCACCAGGATCCACCCACACCAGGTAGAGATCATCTGATCCAACCCTCCACAGGTAGTGATCAGCTGATCCAAACCTCCACCAGGTAGTGATCATCTGATCCAAACCACCACCAGTAGTGATCATCTGATCCAACCCACCACCAGGTAAGATCATCTGATCCAAACCACCACCAGGTAGTGATCAGCTGATCCAAACCTCCACCAGTAGTGATCATCTGATCCAACCCACCACCAGGTAGTGATCATCTGATCCAACCCTCCACCAGGTAGTGATCAGCTGATCCAACCCCACCACAGGTAGTGATCAGCTGATCCAACCCACCACCAGGTAGTGATCAGCTGATCCAACCCAGCACCAGGTAGAGATCAGCTGATCCAACCTCCACCAGGTAGTGATCGCTGATCCAAACCACCACCAGGTAGTGATCAGCTGATCCAACCCCCCCACCAGGTATAGATCAGCTGATCCAAACCTCCACCAGGTAGTGATCAGCTGATCCAAACCCTCCACCAGGTAGTGATCATCAGATCCAACCCACCACCAGGTAGTGATCAGCTGATCCAACCCTCCACCAGGTAGTGATCATCTGGTCCAACCCCTCCCACCAGGTAGAGATCATCTGATCCAACCCACCACCAGGTAGAGATCAGCTGATCCAACCCTCCACCAGGTAGTGATCAGCTGATCCAACCCACCACCAGGTAGTGATCATCTGATCCAACCCACCACCAGGTAGAGATCATCTGATCCAACCCACCACCAGTTAGTGACCATCTGATCCAACCCACCACCAGGTAGTGACCATCTGATCCAAACCTCCACCAGTTAGTGATCAGCTGATCCAAACCTCCACCAGTTGGTGATCATCTGATCCAACCACCACCAGGTAGTGATCATCTCATCCAACCCACCACCAGTTAGTGATCAGCTGATCCAACCCACCACCAGTTTGTGATCATCTGATCCAACCCACCACCAGGTAGTGATCAGCTGATCCAACCCTCCACCAGGTAGTGATCAGCTGATCCAACCCCACCAGGTAGTGATCAGCTGATCCAAACCTCCACCAGCAGGTAGTGATCAGCTGATCCAACCCACCACCAGGTAGAGATCATCTGATCCAACCCCCCAGTTAGTGACCATCTGATCCAACCCACCACCAGGTAGTGATCAGCTGATCCAAACCTCCACCATAGTTAGTGATCATCTGATCCAACCCACCACAAGGTAGTGATCAGCTGATCCAACCCACCACCAAGTAGATCATCTGATCCAACCCTCCACCAGGTAGTGATCAGCTGATCCAAACCTCCATCAGGTAGTGATCAGCTGATCCAACACACCACCAGGTAGAGATCATCTGATCCAACCCACCATCAGGTAGTGATCATCTGATCCAACCCACCACCAGGTAGTGATCAGCTGATCCAATCCTCCACCAGGTAGTGATCATCTGATCCAACCCACCAACAGGTAGTGATCAGCTGACCCTACCCAGCACCAGGTAGAGATCATCTGATCCAACCCTCCACCAGGTAGTGATCTGCTGATCCAAACCTTTACCAGGTAGTGATCAGCTGATCCAACCCACCACCAGGTATAGATCAGCTGATCCAAACCTCCACCAGGTTAGTGATCAGCTGATCCAAAACCTCCAACCACCAGGTAGTGATCAGTGATCCAACCCTCCACCAGGTAGTGATCAGCTGATCCAACCCTCCACCAGGTAGTGATCAGCTGATCCAACCCACCAGGTAGTGATCAGCTGATCCAACCCACCACCAGGTAGTGATCATCTGACAACCCTCCACCAGGTAGTGATCAGCTGATCAAACCCTCCACCAGGTAGTGATCAGCTGATCCAACCCACCACCAGGTATAGATCAGCTGATCCAAACCTCCACCAGGTAGTGATCAGCTGATCCAACACTCCACCAGGTAGAGATCATCTGATCCAACCCACCACCAGGTAGTGATCAGCTGATCCAAACCTCCACCAGGTAGTGATCATCTGATCCAACCCACCACCAGGTAGTGATCATCTGATCCAACCCTCCACCAGGTAGTGATCAGCTGATTCAACCCTCCACCAGGTAGTGATCATCAGATCCAACCCACCACCAGGTAGTGATCAGCTGATCCAACCCAGCACCAGGTAGAGATCATCTGATCCAACCCTCCACCAGGTAGTGATCTGCTGATCCAAACCTTTACCAGGTAGTGATCAGCTGATCCAACCCACCACCAGGTATGATCAGCTGATCCAAAACCTCCACCAGGTAGTGATCAGCTGATCCAACCCTCCACCAGGTAGGTAGTGATCAGATCCAACCCACCACCAGGTAGTGATCAGCTGATCCAACCCTCCACCAGGTAGTGATCATCTGTCCAACCCTCCACCAGGTAGAGATCATCTGATCCAACCCACCACCAGGTAGAGATCAGCTGATCCAACCCTCCACCAGGTAGTGATCAGCTGATCCAACCCACCACCAGGTAGTGATCATCTGATCCAACCCACCACCAGGTAGATCACTGATCCAACCACCACCAGGTAGTGATCACTGATCCAAACCACCACCAGGTAGTGACATCTGATCCAAACCTCCACCAGTTAGTGATCAGCTGATCCAACCTCCACCAGTTGGTGATCATCTGATCCAACCCACCACCAGGTAGTGATCATCTGATCCAACCCACCACCAGTTAGTGATCAGCTGATCCAACCCACCACCAGTTTGTGATCATCTGATCCAACCCACCACCAGGTAGTGATCAGCTGATCCAACCCACCACCAGGTAGTGATCAGCTGATCCAAACCCCACCAGGTAGTGATCAGCTGATCCAAACCCTCCACCAGGTAGTGATCAGCTGATCCAACCCCCACCACCAGGTAGAGATCATCTGATCCAACCCACCCCCAGTTCGTGACCATCTGATCCAACCCACCACCAGGTAGTGATCAGCTGATCCAAACCTCCACCAGTTAGTGATCATCTGATCCAACCCACCACAAGGTAGTGATCAGCTGATCCAACCCACCACCAAGTAGAGATCATCTGATCCAACCCTCCACCAGGTAGTGATCAGCTGATCCAAACCTCCATCAGGTAGTGATCAGCTGATCCAACACACCACCAGGTAGAGATCATCTGATCCAACCCACCATCAGGTAGTGATCATCTGATCCAACCCACCACCAGGTAGTGATCAGCTGATCCAATCCTCCACCAGGTAGTGATCATCTGATCCAACCCACAACCAGGTAGTGATCAGCTGACCCTAACCAGCACCAGGTAGAGATCATCTGATCCAACCCTCCACCAGGTAGTGATCTGCTGATCCAAACCTTTACCAGGTAGTGATCAGCTGATCCAACCCACCACCAGGTATAGATCAGCTGATCCAAACCTCCACCAGGTAGTGATCAGCTGATCCAACCCTCCACCAGGTAGTGATCATCAGATCCCAACCACCAGGTAGTGATCAGCTGATCCAACCCTCCACCAGGTAGTGATCATCGATCCAACCCTCCACCAGGTAGTGATCATCTGATCCAACCCTCCACCAGGTAGAGATCAGCTGATCCAACCCTCCACCAGGTAGTGATCAGCTGATCCAACCCTCCACCAGGTAGTGATCATCTGATCCAACCCACCACCAAGTAGTGATCAGCTGACCCTACCCAGCACCAGGTAGAGATCATCTGATCCAACCCTCCACCAGGTAGTGATCAGCTGATCTAAACCTCCACCAGGTAGTGATCAGCTGATCCAACCCACCACCAGGTATAGATCAGCTGATCCAAACCTCCACCAGGTAGTGATCAGCTGATCCAACACTCCACCAGGTAGAGATCATCTGATCCAACCCACCACCAGGTAGTGATCAGCTGATCCAAACCTCCACCAGGTAGTGATCATCTGATCCAACCCACCACCAGGTAGTGATCATCTGATCCAACCCTCCACCAGGTAGTGATCAGCTGATTCAACCCTCCACCAGGTAGTGATCATCAGATCCAACCCACCACCAGGTAGTGATCAGCTGATCCAACCCTCCACCAGGTAGTGATCATCTGGTCCAACCCTCCACCAGGTAGAGATCAGCTGATCCAACCCTCCACCAGGTAGTGATCATCTGATCCAACCTCCACCAGGTAGTGATCAGCTGATCCAACCCTCCACCAGGTAGTGATCATCTATCCAACCCACCACCAGGTAGTGATCAGCTGACCCTACCCAGCACCAGGTAGAGATCATCTGATCCAACCCTCCACCAGGTACTGATCTTTAGATCCAACCCACCACCAGGTAGTGATCAGCTGATCCAACCCTCCACCAGGTAGTGATCATCTGGTCCAACCCTCCACCAGGTAGAGATCAGCTGATCCAACCCTCCACCAGGTAGTGATCATCTGATCCAACCCTCCACCAGGTAGTGATCAGCTGATCCAACCCTCCACCAGGTAGTGATCATCTGATCCAAACCCACCACCAGGTAGTGATCAGCTGACCCTACCCAGCACCAGGTAGAGATCATCTGATCCAACCCTCCACCAGGTAGTGATCAGCTGATCCAACCCACCACCAGGTATAGATCAGCTGATCCAAACCTCCACCAGGTAGTGATCAGCTGATCCAACCCTCCACCAGGTAGAGATCATCTGATCCAACCCACCACCAGGTAGTGATCAGCTGATCCAAACCTCCACCAGGTAGTGATCATCTGATCCAACCCACCACCAGGTAGTGATCAGCTGATCCAAACCTCCACCAGGTAGTGATCAGCTGATCCAACCCTCCACCAGGTAGAGATCATCTGATCCAACCCACCACCAGGTAGTGATCAGCTGATACAAACCTCCACCAGGTAGTGATCAGCTGATCCAACCCTCCACCAGGTAGAGATCATCTGAACCAACCCACCACCAGTTAGTGATCATCTGATCCAACCCACCACCAGGTAGTGATCAGCTGATCCAACCCACCACCAGGTAGTGATCAACTGATCCAACCCTCCACCAGGTAGAGATCATCTGATCCAACCACCATCAGGTAGTGATCATCTGATCCAACCCACCATCAGGTAGTGATCATCTGATCCAACCACCAGATTCAGATTCAAGGCTTTATTTGTCATATGCATAGTTAACACAGGGTCAAGGATGCAATGAAATGCTTGCGGGGAGAAAGAACCGCTCGTGACTCGCCAGGGAAAAACCGGATAAAAAGAGTAAGATAAAACCGGATAAAAAGAGTAAGATAAAAGGTACCTACCACCAGGCACTACCACCAGGTAGTGATCAGCTGATTCAACCCACCACCAGTGATCAGCTGACAGCTCAGCTCCTCTCTACCAGAGAGTCCAGAACATCAGCTGAAGATCAGAAGATACGACTATAAGTAGGAATGAAATGGTTACCGGTATTACAGTAAAGCACGGTAAAATTTTACTTTTGAATGTTTTTGATTTAGTTGTCTTAGTACTACTTTTTATGTTTTTAATTCTTACTTTGAGTACTGTATATTTTTATATGTATTTTTTTCATGTATGTATGTAAATGTGTATGTATGTGTATATGTATATATATAATTTTTTTTTTAATTTTAGACTGTACAGTGTTAACCCTGATGGACAGGTGGAGGCGTAGTTATGAGCCCAGTTGGGTTTTTTTTCTGCCTCTCCCTGCACTTGTACTATCATATTTTTTAACATTATAATGTATTTTTTTTGCTATGATATGCAAATAAATAAATAGTCAGCCGGGAATCGGCACACCAAGGCCCACGCTTTTAGCACCACCCAGGGCACAAAACACCCGACCAGTACGGACCCTCCTGCAGGCGGTGGGCCTACAGGAAGTGGTCCAGAGAAGGGAACACAGAGGAGATGAATACTGGAGCAAAGCAGGAGCTGATCTGGGGCCTAAGTTTAATAATACATGTGTGTGTGTGACGATCTATCAGACCATGGTTAGTTTGGCGCCGGTCCGCTACGGTCCAGAGTCACAGCACGGCTCTTCCCACCTGGCTCATCTCTCAGCTGAGTGAGCAGCCAGCATTTCTTCTCTGGCAGGATGATGAGAGCTGCAGTTGGTGTTCAGCATGTTCATCGCTGACAGACGCTGCAGAGCAAATTCATTCCACTCAGATTTCCATCCCGTTAGCTGAAATATCGAAGGGCCTGATAAAATCTACCTGTTGGGAACTTTGTCTGTGAAGAGTGCCTGGACTTATTATTTCTACGTACAGACCGACTCATTGCTCATCTGAGTGCTTTTAGAACGTCGCTAAATGTAGTTTTTTATCAGTCCGGGCAGCTTTTCCAACGATAATGACATTCTTTTAACATTTAACGGTCCTCTGCATAGTTCTGACACAGCTGGAGCTTTTAAAGCCACCTGTGACGGCAGGCGTTTATCTTAAACTGGAGTTAATATGGTTTTGAAAAGTGAATTTTGAACAGTGATTTTGCAGTTAAGCATCAAAGCCGGACTGAATGCAGATAAACTGGACGTTAGCTGATAATCTGATTTAACTTTGATGTCTCAGGAACTTTTCTGAGCAAAGTCTCAGTTAATTTAATGTCGGTGAGACCAGTGAACAGATATTTCCTCTATGTTTTAATAAAAACAGAAGCTGTTAATAACTCTTCTCTTCTGCTCAAGTTAAAGGTAGGGTAGGTGATTATTTCACGAGGCATTTTTCATTTTCTGTTTAAGATCGATAAATGTGAAAAACGTGTGTCATCCATGGAAGGTTGGGATGTGTAAAAACATGACTCTTTATCCAGGGTGGGGGTAATGATTTGTTTCCTTTTCTGCCAATCAACCTGACTTTTTGCTCGTTTCCACGGTGATTACATGCGCTCGTCTGACATGTACTCAGCAACAGAAACATTTTCATGTTTGTGGACTGCAGCAGAAACCTCCACACAGGAAGTACCGGGTCGGGAACCGTCTAGCTGTGAGACGACAGCGCTGATGACCACTCCCATGTACTTAATCTAGTAATTACAATTACAATATAACCATGAAAAATTAAGCACCAATTCTTTCGCTTTTCGACTTTTGACCTCTTCAACTCCACCCCCCCTTTTTAAGCAAAACGCCTAAAATGACATACACAAATTAAAATGATTATAACGTCTAAACTGTTCTGTCCACATGGATGCATTAAAGTGTTCCAGACAGAAGAGGCTCTGTAGTTTCTTGTGAAACTGTCAGGAAAACTCTGGGTGGTACAGAGACAGAGTAATGGAACTCTGAAGTAAAAAAAAAATGTAAAATTTAGTTTTGCCTGAAATAAAAAATGGCTTTCAGGATGAATAACAGTCTGGATATTATGTAAATAAGGTACTTGACAATATGAGGCTGTTGGGACACAATATCTGAACATGTGTATCAGATTTGAAGAAAATAGCACAAATTATGACGATACTACAGAGGTCTTTTCATGAAAAAATCCAGACCCAGGTTCAAATGAACACATGAGAAAAAAATGTTATTCTGAGTCAATAAAGTTATTTCTTCCTTTATATTTTGGTATTTTTTTTTATCAGTTGGAGTTGAAATAGCCACAAATTTACCATTTTTAACTTTTCGACCAATTTTCAAATCTCCCGCTTTGAGCGTCAGTTCGCACAATGGGCAATGCGTGTCTGCGCGTGCACTTAAACACAGCGACGCGCTGCTTCAGACCTTTGCCGACGCTGATTGTCAGTTTCACACGTCAATCCAAAGCTTGTTTCCTCCTCTACAAACAGGAAATGACGAATCTCAGCCGGGCTTTGAGATTTGACCTGAGAATGTAAACAAACTGACGCACCTGGAAATTCTAACGAGCTATCTGTGTTTATTCTACGATGACCACTTCGCTTCAAAAACGGAGACCAGAGAGCAACAGTACTTATTTACGCTTCTAATATGATACCGGATTGCAAAAGGGTGCTTTAGTTAAAATTAATAAAATTTATTGACACAAAATCTCAATAAATGATCACCAGAATCCAGCCATACATAAAGAGCGAAGCTTTTGATCTGAGCTTATTTACAGCAGATATCAGCAACGGAAAAGCGGTCGAATGAGCGTCTTACCGTTTATAGACGAGCTATGGCTCTGGAAACAGCCGGCAACCAGATTGAAGCCGTTTCTCCACTTTTTACAGAACTTTACCATCGAAAACGGGTAAGTACCGACTTTTGACCACTAGTTGTGACCTGTGACTTTGTGTCTTTCGGCACCTCTTGTGCAAAATATATAAGAGATGAAAGAAAAATTGTATTATTTGCAAAGAGGAGCAGAGTTCAACGATACCAAATACATCTATGATGGATGAAGTAATCGGTCTCTATCAGTCATACAGGCAACCTCTTAAACTCTGCAAGGACGCCGGCGTCCTCGCGGGACGTCTATTTAACGAGAGTTAAATAGATTAAGCTGACAAAGTGAAACCCGATCAACAAATGACTTAAACATTCATCCTGCAGCAAAAGAATGACATAATCTCCCATTAAAGGCAGGGTAAGCAATTTCTTGATGATGTGTTTTTAGGAAGAACACTCAGGACTCAAGTCCAGGTTTGACCTCTGAACCTCCACAATCAAAAGAAACTCAGAAGACGTCTGTCCAGGATCTTTGTAGCGGTTCCTTCTTTGATTCCCAACATTCACACAGCAGCTACTCACCAGGGCTGAAATCTAGAATTTAAACCTCCACAAATTAGATCACTGCAACAACCGGCTCAGTTCGGCACCATAAAGGTCTTGATTTTGGATACCTGGCCCTAACCCCATCTTTAATCCGGGTCGAACTGAAACAACACACCAACTCCAGCTGACACGACTGGTTTTTTTCCCAAAAGGAAACTGGTGAGACGCCTCCCTTTCTGCAGAACTCAGACATTTACGGTTCCCATAAAAGTTCACCGGTACGTTTACTCAAAAGCTCCATCAACCGCAGCCTCTTCTGAGCCGCCTGCGTAGGAAACTAAAATGTTTTGTGGCATACATCTGCCAGCAGGAATGACTCGCCACTCTCCACAGTTCACTTTTTAGCAAGTGAACCAATCACAGAGACGCACACACAAACGTTTCTGACACCGAGCTCTTAAATCTGCCTCCGCTGCTTTCATCTGTTATTGTCAGAGTAGATCTATTGTAGCAGTGGAGACTGATGGGTGGGGGGGGGGGGGGGGGTTCACGATGCATCTGGTATCTATAGTTCCTTCCTCTGAACATTCACCCTCAGAGAAGCACAAACCTCCAGGCGCACCATCAAAAAATGACTAAAGATGCTGAACTTGTCCTGCATTTCTCTGCATGCAGTTTTACACGTCTGTGGTTGACATGAACGGCTGCAGAGCTGCTGCAGGAATACGGTGTTGAGCTCACAATAAAACCTGGGGAGCACTCATCCTTTGTAAGAACTGCAATTCATTATCTTTTACCTCTGAAGCTGAGAAACGGCGTTCAGGTTGTTTGTATCATTCCAGGAAACAGCAAAAAGAAAATCATGTTTATTTATCATTTATAACTGGACCACAGGTTGTTTATGTCCAGCTGCAGGTTTCAGAAGAACCAAAAGGAGGTGCGTGTTCGTGTGTTTGATGCAAGGCCACAGAGTTATTATCATTTCAAATCCAGGTGAAAGACGTGCAGGGAGGGAGATAAAAGTGCAGGTGACCAGGAACATCACTGACCAACGTCAGGGCATATCAGCATGGGACAGATTATTTTTTAATCTTATAATCAGAATCATTTATTTTTATCTGTCTTTGGTGTTATATTTTAAAGGCAGGGTAAGTAATCTTTGAACAGCGCTCTCAAAGGCAGGAGATATTGTGTTTCTGAATGTTTCTTGATTTATCTACAGAACAATGATTATTAATTATCATCTTCATGTGACTGCAAAAACACGGTAAATATATGTGTTTAAAATAGCTTTAACAAAATATCTTCTAGGGTTAAAATAAAAGTTTAAATGAGAATTCATTTTTAAAAAAGTGAATATGAGAATTTAAAGCATGAAGTCTGACATCATATTTTCTTTTTCTTCAATTTTGGAGAGCTATCTGTTGGAGCTCATCGTCCAATCAGAGCTGAGATCATCTATCCAGAGCTGAGATCCTCCAATCAGTGCTGAGATCTTGGTTAACTGAAATGAAAATGAAAATGTGTGTTGGGATGTTATGGACGCGTCCAATCCTGTCCATTTCTGTCACCAGTGATGTCCCCGCCAGCTCATCTCGGGCCTCTGCAGCCACTCTGCTCGGCCGCAGACCTCCAACATCCTCCTTCCAACACCACCGAGACAGCAACGAGACCCAAACGAGACACAAATGAGACACAAACAAAGACACGAAAAAAGACACGAACAAAGACACGAACGAGACACGAACAAGACACGAACGAGACCCGAACAAGACACAAACGAGACGAGAACAAGACACGAATGAGACCCAAACGAGACACGAACAAGACAAGAACAAGACACGAACGACACACGAACGAGATACAAACGAAACCTGAATGAGACACAAACAAGACACAAACGAGACCTGAACGAGACACAAACGAGAGATACGAATGAGACAAGAACAAGACACGAACGAGACCCGAACAAGACACGAACGAGACGAGAACAAGACACGAATGAGACTCAAACGAGACACAAACAAGACACAAACGAAATACGAATGAGACAAGAACAAGACACGAACGAGACACGAACAAGACAAGAACGAGATATGAACTAGACACAAACGAGACACAAACGAGACACAAACGAGACACGAACAAGACACAAACGAGACACAAACGAGACACAAACGAGAAACAAATGAGACACGAACGAGACACGAACGAGACACGAAGAAGACACAAACGAGACACAAACGAGACACAAACGAGACAGAAACAAGACACGAACGAGACCTGAACGAGACACGAACAAGACACGAACAAGACACAAACGAGACACAAACGAGACACAAACGAGACCAGAACGAGACACGAACGGGACACGAACAAGACACGAACAAGACACGAACAAGACAGGAACGTGACGAGAACAAGACGTGAATGAGACCCAAACAAGACACAAACAAGACACAAACGAGACCTGAACGAGACAAGAACGAGATGAGAACAAGACACGAATGAGACCCAAATGAGACACGAACTAGACACGAAGGAGACACGAACAAGACACGAACGAGATGAGAACAAGACACGAACGAGACAAGAACAAGACACGAACTAGACACGAACAAGACACAAACGAGACCTGAACGAGACACAAACAAGACACAAACGAGACACAAACGAGATATGAACGAGACAAGAACAAGACACGAACGAGACACGAATAAGACACAAACAAGGCACAAATGAGACCTGAATGAGACAAGAACGAGATACGAACGAGACAAGAACAAGACACAAACAAGACACAAAGGAGACCTGAACGAGACACAAACGAGATACGAATGAGACAAGAACAAGACACGAACGAGACATGAACAAGACACAAACAATGCACAAACGAGACACAAACGAGACACGGACGAGGCACGAACGAGACAGGAACAAGACACAAACAAGGCACAAACGAGACCTGAATGAGACAAGAACGAGAAACAAACGAGACACAAACGAGATCTGAACGAGACACAAATGAGATACGAACGAGACAAGAACAAGACACGAACGAGACAGGAACAAGACACAAATGAGACACAAACGAGACACAAACGAGACACGAACAAGACACAAACGAGACACAAATGAGACACGAACGAGACCTGAACGAGACACGAACGAGACCTAGACGAGACCTAAACAAGACCTAAATGAGAAACAAACGAGACATGAATGAGACACAAACAAGACACAAACGAGACCTGAATGAGACACGAACGAGACACAAACGAGACACGAATGAGACACGAACGAGACACAAACGAGACACGAATGAGACACGAATGAGACACGAACGAGACCCAAATGAGACACAAACCAGACCTGAACAAGACCTGAACGAGACACACAAATGAGACACGAACAAAACACAAACAAGACACAAATGAGACACAAGCGAGACAGAAAGAAACGAGACACAATGAGACACAAACGAGACCCGAACGAGACACGAAAGAGACACAAATGAGACACAAAAGAGACACAAACAAGACACCAACGAGACCTAAACAAGACACAAATGAGACACAAACAAGACACGAATGAGACACAAACGAGACCTGAACGAGACCTAAACGAGACCTAAACAAGACCTAAATGAACACAAACGAAAAACAAACGAGAAACAAACGAGACACGAATGAGACACAAACGAGACACGAATGAGACCTGAATGAGACACGAACGAGACCTGAACAGCGGCTTTGGGTGCACAGCAGCCAGTCCTGCCAGATCCACCAGTCCACATGTTCCCTCTGAACTAGAGGTCACTTTCATGGACCCGTGAAGACCTGTTGTCTGAACTCCTGGGAAGTTAGAACCCCCCCACCCCCCCTGGACGGGCCTGGGGAGTGTGGACATGACTGTGCGTTCTGCCAGTTTGTGTCCATGAGCTTCTACAGAAACATCAGCTGGGGGTTGAACCTGAAAGAGGGTCGTTTTTTTGAATGATGCAGGATGTTATACGAGGAAACAAGTGTGCATATTCTCCATAAACTGTAAAATATAAATTATGAAAGTAAACCCGGCGTTCCCGCCTCCCTCCTTCGCTCCACCAGTGAAATGCAGTCCAGCGGCAGCAGGCGCTGGATGTTTACTGCATCTATACACAGTTCATTATGTTTTAGTCTGGCATCGTTTTCTGCAAGTCAGCCGTTTCCTGTTTCCCTGCGGTGTATTTCACCGGCGTTTCTTATTTCCTCTGTGAGTTCGTTCGGCAGGTGAGGTGATGACATCACTTGAAACATCAGACACGCGCCCGTTTCTTAATTAAACCACTCACCAAATAAAGCCTTGTATCAAAAGTGTTTTTTCTTTCAGGGATGGTTCTTCGAGGGAGTGACAAGGAGCTGCAGAA
>JAGFBZ010000149.1:0-25000 GCA_018398805.1 Hirundichthys speculiger
GGCTGAGAGGAATTTAGCTCAAGGTTCAACGTTCTGATAAAGTGGTTAAAATGACTGTATTTCCTCTGATTCATTGTCTTGTGCTGACAAACGGTTGTCCTGTACGCTGCTGTGAGTACCTGACCATCTCTGCTTGTATATAATGGAGATTAAATCCACTTGCACCCTCTGTCCGATTGTCCAGTCAAGTGCTTTGCTAAGTGTTGTACAACTGCCTCACTAGAATTCACTAATTACTGGTAAACTGCTGTACATTAACAGTAAAATTTAAACAACAGACTTCAATCATACTCATCCGTTTCGAACCAGATTATTGGCTGAGTTACAGCCCATTTCTCTTTAATGTCGAGTCTTCGAAATGACATCAAACTTCGCCGCGTCACTGCAACCACGCCCTCTGGTAAAAAGTTTTAAGCTTTGCAAACTTTCATCAGCCATGTGTCTAGATTTGAACAAAAAAATTTTGGAGTCAATCCAATCAAATCTCTGGGAGGAGTTTGTTAAAGTACGAGGCCTGGAAATGGCCAAAAATATTGGAAAAACTGCATGTTCCATTCAAAATAGCGGACTTCCTGTGGGAGTTAAGAGCATGGGTCCAAGAGACTTTTTTGTAGGTTTGAGGATGATACATCAGTCACACAAAGTTCATGTCTGTAGGTGGAAGCATATAGAGGGGCCCGTTAATTAAAAAAAAAAAAAACCTGCAGCACCCATAGAATATGTAAATTTCACACACAATGAATGTGTGTGCAAAAAAAAGGCCCCCAAAAAGGCGATTCATTTCGGATAATAATAACAACAACAACAACAACAACAACAACAACAACAATAAATACACGAAATACAATAAGGCCCGAGCATCCTTGGTGCTCGGGCCCTAAAAATAAAAAAAAAATCAGTCATTTGCCTGTAAATTATCTTTGCGTTGTACATGATTCGGATCGTGATTCAAATTGTATCGGGAACCCTGGTGATTTGATTCGTATCGCGACTTGAGTGAATCGTGGCATGCCTCAGTTAATTTTTAGTTTTTAGTTTTGAACATGAGAAAATTAAAATGGTACAAATGGCCACCTGGGAGAGCTCTCCTGAACCATCTGGACTAAAACCTCTAATTATGTTATGTGTCACTTTATCTGAGTCAAATTTGAACAAATAATATTCACATATTGTACTATGAAGTGGGAGCTACTACATATACATGAAGGGAACTATGAAAGGAAGCCTCTAGGTATCCGTAAAGGGAGCCATCAAGGGCGCTACAAAGCACCAATTGCTTATCTCAGTCCACTGCTGATATATCTCCCTCTGGGCATTTGGACGACACGAATCTGAATGCTCCAGATCACCATATTGTCAGAAGGTCTGATTTCCGGGAGGTCTGCGCACCTACTGATTAGTAGCAGCACCTAGCTGTAGCTTACCCTCACAGTTCAAACTGGGGGTGCTAACTCTACATCATGACTGCATTTTTCTTTAAGGCCAGTTAAATTCTCGTGATGGGCTTCATGCCATAACATCATCAGTCCCACAATGTTTCTTTAAAAACAAAAAGGATTTTCCCAAAAATGTGCCAGCTACTACTCTTAAAAAAACAGGCAAACCAACACTAAACCAGGGCTCAAGACTGCAAATGGTGCCACTCAATTCAGCTGTGAATAAAGACCTAACAGAGCATAATCATTCTTAGTTTACAAGTATTATGTCGTGTTGTGTGTTGTTAACCCTTGCAGACCACTGCCACTGGCGCTGGGATGGTCTCAACGGCTATCGGCTGCAGATTAGCTCATACTCTCGGGCTGTTGTAAGAGCGAAACAGAGGACGACCTCTAGCTTGTCAGCCATGAGGCCTTGCAGTGACCAGAACAGTTAACAGTTAGTCCCAAGGTTGGCCTGGAACCCTCCAGACTGACCAACCAGACCACAACCCAACAATCCACATTTGCCCTTATGTAGACTGTATGAGAAGAACTGGTCAAACTCATGTGACGTCGCCCACAGATTTTCTGGAGTCAGGAGCTCCAACAGAGCGCCACCACGTAGATGTGGATATCAACAGTTGGTACCTTCCTGGTATCAATCAATTATCTGTACCATCAAGAAGAACCAGGGCTGCAACATCTGTCAGATGTTTTTCCACATCGTAAAAACAAAAATATTGCAATAAATGGTAGTCTGTTTTACAAATGCTATGCACAAATATATGACTGATCATCACCATGATAACCGTCACAGGATTGGTAATTCTTTGTTTTCTCAAACAGCTTGTTAGTTCCTGGACTCTACGACAACATGTCTGTTGCACTATCAACTTTTTGCCATAAAAATCACAAATTTCACAAAATGTTGACCTTCTTAACTTCAAATACCCCTTTTCTTTTAGGATAAACTTTTGCAAGAAAACTTTATGACCGTTACAACTGAGGTAAACTTGCTACTTTTCATCGTAAATGTGACGTCAGAACTGAATCATCAAACGTCTCCAGAGATGTTCACGTTATAAGCACATGATTGTTTTCGCAGGCCAGGTCACAGGAAGTGGGGGCCGGGGGGTGCAATAAGACACATGTGAACTGGGAGGTGGTTTTGGACACACCCATAACTTATCTACAACAGTCAACCTGTCCGTCATGACTTTCCAACGCCGTCAAGTCAGCAGCATCCAACGCAGTTTGAGCTAGTTTTTAATGAAAGCTCCGCTTTCAGCTTGATTTATGCTTCTGCGGAGAAGCAGATGTGCACATAAGCTACGTACAGGCCCTATGCCATCTTTGGAGTCATACTTGAGCGTGTTGTTTGCTCTGTAATTCCATTGTCAACCACTAGAGGGCAGTGTGGGTTCTTACTGCAGGAAGTCAGTGTCCAGGCTGAGGGTCTGGCACAGATATGTCTTCAATGTAGAAGCACTTTAAGCGTGTAAATGGAATGTAGCATTGTATACAATTTTATTGACAAAGGCCAGAAAAGTGCAGCAGTGAATCTTATTAAATCAATCTTTCAAACGAATATGTTGTTTTAAAGAACTTATGATCAATACATTGAAAAATTATGAAGTTACTGAAACAGTCACCAGCTGCAGCGTTGTATTCTGCTCACAGAACAAAGAAACAAACAGATTTTCATTGCTATGGTTTGCTGAGGACAGACTAGCCTCTCAGGGACTAAGCTACGATGCGTAGGAACACCGCTCAGCGCCGCAGCTCTACAGCGCCCCCTTTTACGGCGTAAAATGTGACTGAGATGATTTAAAGCTGCTTTCCTGAGACCACGTTCACGCAGCAGCTGCCGAATACGAGGTTATTTACAACTTTTAGAGATTGACTGAGCG
Source organism: Hirundichthys speculiger (assembly GCA_018398805.1). Lineage (NCBI taxonomy): Eukaryota > Metazoa > Chordata > Actinopteri > Beloniformes > Exocoetidae > Hirundichthys > Hirundichthys speculiger. The sequence continues at coordinate 3,329 of JAGFBZ010000149.1, forward strand.
ACGGCGCCGTTTTCCACACGGACTTGTGAAGCAGGGCTGCGAGCTCCGGCCGCCAGAGCTCTCCCAGCGGTCTTTTCTCTGTCTGGAGCGGCTGCCTCAGCCCCTCCGGCCGGGCCTCGGCTCCCGGCGCACCGCCGCTGCGCTTACCGCTCTGGAAACCGTAAAGGTTACCGATAGAGTCGAAACTGTGCTTAAAGGCAAAGAAAGTCGGATTTACCTTTCAACGGTGCCGACTCGGCATCTTCCAGCTGCCGCTGTGTGTCGACGCTCCACGGTAAAATGGCTGCAACAACAGCGGTGTGGATGACAGACCAGCGAGAAGAGGCGGAGGCTGCCGGGAGAGAGGAGGAGGGAGGCGGGCTCAGTTCACCCCGCCGACGGGTGGGGGTGGGGAACGGCACAAGTGGCTGGAAGACCTTGTAAAAGAGACAAAAACTAAATTCACATGTAAGAAAACGACCAGTGTTTAGACTGGAGTGCCTCTTCACAGCAACCGTTAAATGTGCGGTCTACAGCCGGCGACTGTTCCAGAAACCTGAGCGCAACGTCATGTGACGTCATTACGGGGCGGGGCTTATTGCTATTTTTGTGGCCAATACTTCCTACGTCAGCAATTAACGAACACACAGGCCTAAAGCTAGTTTTTCGACAACATTTCTTTGGCTCCAGACATCAAACCGTGACACTTTTGTTTTTGTATTTTATGTTCTTTGGCTAAATTTAAATTAATTCTACTTTTAGTCTATTTTGGCCACCATCTGCGTATATATTAACAATTCGTGTCAAGTCAGATATTTGGACAATTTTATGTTGCACCAGGCCTTACGCCTCTAATATTTTTGCTGTTTATAACAATTACATCAGCGCATCATGGCCACCCACGTGTATCGCACACGTTTGATTACGTCAGCCATGCAAGCCCTCAAAAAAATGTTTGATGCATACATGAAATGCAACATTCGGTTGAATACCAACTAGACCGGCTGAAAAACTGGGACTTTCTGGCACTGCAATAAATTGGTTTAAGTCCTATCTTAAAGACAGGGACTACTTTGTTTATAGGCATAGTGCGGATTACGGGGGGGTTTGGTGGGGGGGTTTTGACCCCCCCAATTACAACTTCGACCCCCCTAAAGAAGAGACAAATTGTCATTTTTGTCATCTCTAGAAAATGTTGACCCCCCCCAATTGTCATTGTATAATTCGCACTCTGTTTATAGGTAACTATAAATCTGAGAAAACTAAAATAACCCGTGGAGTTCCCCAAGGCTCCATCCTGGAGCCACTGTTGTTCAACATCTACATGCTCTTGCTCGCTCAAATTATGAAACACAATAAATTATGTCACCACAACTATGCTGATGACACACAAATCTACATAACCATCTCACCAGGAGACTACAGTCTGATCCAAACACTGATCAGATGCATTGATCAAATCGGAGACTGGATGTGTCAGAACTTCCTTCAGTTAAATGAAGACAAAACTGAAATGATAGTTTTTGGAGGGTTGTATTATTCTATTGTCTTAGTGTTAAGTACCCCAATTAATGTTGTGCTGTTGATTGTGCAGTCTGGGGGCGCTGTAGTTCCACCGCACTGCTGTTGTACCTGTTCAAGCAGGTGACAAGCATCTGGAATCTTTTAGCTCCATTACTGTGATGTTGCTGTCAGACACCTTCAGCTCCTCCGGGTCACTACGGTCGTCCAGCCGACAGACGAACCAAGGTCCATATGGAAACAAAGAGCACCTGCTGCTCCAAGACTGTTGTCAGCCTGGTTCTGTTGTTGGAAGCCCAAGAACCGACCGGAGAAATATTCTGTTCAGAAACAGAACATTTATTCTGGTCAGGCAAAGCAAGACAGCGCTGGACCAGAGTGACGGGTCGCAGGATCTCAGTTAGAGTGAGCCCTGATCTCTGGTCCGGTTCACATTCATCCTCTGGACCTGGACCTGCCCCATACAGAAGCTGGATCATATGAGACCAAATGTAATTGGCCATTTATCAGTGACATGGACAGACGAACCACCGTCCACGCTGTGTTGTTGGACTGTGATCAGTGACATGTATGAGTGTTGTTTTTGGGCTGAACTGACTGTTATCTTCTGGTTCCAGACCCTCCAAGGACATATATGAGCTCCAGAGCAGATATTTGAGCTTCAGTGGGAACATGTGACCAGAGTCAGAATACAACAACAAAGCAGATAATAACCATGTGACCTGCTGACATCTAAACTACGACAGACATGATGCTTCTTAAATACAAGTTAACTGATACTGAATTTTCAAAGATCACAATGCTTATTGTTGAACCAAAGCTTTTATCATTTAGTCCCAACATTTTGCTGTAAAATAACTCATTTTGTACAATCAACTACTTTTTGAAATAAAATTACAACCTTTTGTTGTAAAATTGTGGGTGTTGTATAATCATAAATAATTATACAGTGGTACCTCTATTTACAAAATTAATTTGTTCTGGGAGTAGTTTCATAACCTGAAAGTAAAGAGTTTGTAAGTAGAGGAACCACTGTACAAACCTTCAGTTCAAAAATAACAAGTTTCTGTTGAAAAAAGCAAATTTTTGTCAGAAAACCTTAAATTTGCTAAATTAAGGTGTTTTTTTTTACATTAAATCACAAACTTTTTCATAACTGTATATTTTTGTTGTAAAAATCATGTATTTGTGTTGTAAATTCACAACTTTTCAATTTAACAGTGCAACTTTTTGTCAAACATTTTGCAAAATCTGCAAAAAAATTTAACATTTCATGATTTTTTGTTGTAAAAATCCCTAACTTTACAAATTAGTGAATTTTTCCCATAAAATCGCAAACCTTTTTGTTGCAAGAGCAAACCTTTGTTTAATGGCACGTTTTGTTGGAAAAATCACATTTTTTTGTTGAGAAATTGAAAAACTTTGTTTTGCTACTTTTTCTCCTAAAATTTTGACTTTCACAGAATCATTTTGACAAATAAATACAACTTTATGTTGTATTTATTCTTAGAAATGCAACTTTTTTCCTACAATCACGTGTTTTTGTTGTAAAATGTAGAATTGTTTGATGTAAAAAAAGAAAATGTTAACAAATCTAAAATGCAAAAAATCAGAACTCTTTGACATCAAATCACAATTTAATGTCGTAAAATCAAGAATTTTACAAAATCAAAACTTTTGGACAAAATTCCCAACTTTTTCTCATAAATTAATCTCAGTTTTTGTGGTGGTTAGGGGCAGCTATGGCTGTTACCAACCCCCATTGGGGTTAGTAACGTTAGTAGGGTTAGTGGGGTTAGTAGGGTTAGTAGGGTTAGTGGGGTGAGTAGGGTTAATAGGGTTAGTGGGGTTAGTAACGTTAGTAGGGTTAGTGGGGTTAGTGGGTTAGGGGTTAGTGGTAGGGTTAGTAGGGTTAGTAGGGTTAGGGGTTAGTGGTTGGGGTTAGGGTTAGTGGGGTTAGTGGGGTTAGTTAGGGGTTAGTAGGGTTAGTGGGGTTAGTAGGGTTAGTGGGGTTAGTAGGGTTAGGGTGGGGTTAGTGGGTAGTGGTTAGTAGGGTTAGTGGGGTTAGTAGGGTTAGTAGGGTTAGTGGGGTTAGTAGGGTTAGTAGGGTTAGTGGGGTTAGTAGGGTTAGTAGGGGGTTAGTAGGGTTAGTAGGGTTAGTAGGGTTAGTAGGGTTAGTGGGGTTAGTAGGGTTAGTAGGGTTAGTGGGGTTAGTAGGGTTAGAAGGGTTAGTGGGGTTAGTGGGGTTAGGGGGGTTAGCACAGTTAGTTGTCTTAGTAGGGTTTAGGTTATGGGTTAGTGGTGTTTGTTAGTGTTAGTAGGGTTAGTACGGTTAGTGAGGTTAGTGGTGTTAGTAGTGTTAGTGGGGTTTGTAGTAGGGTTAGTGGGTTACCAGGGTTAGTGGGGTTAGTACCAGCCATAATGAGCATGCCAGACCACAGACTGAGCATGCTCAGACAGCACACTGAGCATGCTCAGACAGCCTTACAGACTGAGCATGCTCAGTTACAGCCTTACAGACTGAGCATGCTCAGTCAGCCTTACAGACTGAGCATGCTCAGACAGCCTTACAGACTGCATGCTCAGAGCCTCACACACTGAGCATGCTCCAGCCTTACAGACTGAGCATGCTCAGACAGCCTTACAGATACAGACTGACTGAGCATGCTCAGACAGCCTTACAGACTGAGCATGCTCAGTTAGCCTTACACAGACTGAGCATGCTCAGACAGCCTTACAGCATACAGACTGAGCATGCTCAGACAGCCTTACACTGAGCATGCTCAGTCAGCCTTACAGACTGAGCATGCTCAGACAGCCTTACAGACTGAGCATGCTCAGTAGCCTTACAAGTTGTAAGTTTTGTGTGGATGTGAAAAGTGAAACCTGGACCGTCTCCCCGTCATGAAAAGACCGAACACGACTATGCTCGGTCTGACATGGAAACTGATGGCGGCGGTGATGAGAGAAGTTTGGATGAACTGCTCCAGCAAGAACCAGCGACACCATCTAAAGGTGCTCACCCACGTAAGATGCACAGAGTTAATGAAGATGAAGAGGTAACAAATACCACAATCCTTGCTGCCATCCAAACGTTGGCGACAAGATTTGACTACCAAGAAAAAAAGTTAGAAGAGCTCAATGTGCAAATAAAGCAAAACTCCGAGGTGATTTCTAACTTAATTCAGGCGTCGGAGTTTAATGCAAAAGAAACGAAAGAGTGTAAGGACCTTCACTCAAGGCCGAATTGAAAAGAATCTCTCTAAGGTCTTATCCGAAGAAGGCTCTGCCCCCCACCACGCCCCCGCTCCATATCCTTTCCCCGAGTCTTAACGTCCTCGCCGGATCCTGATGTTCTCCCCCTACGTAGAGCGGACTGACTGCGCTGCGCGCCACCGGCTGCGCGCGCACGGGCTGCTTGGCTGGGACTTTTTTTTCCTGACCCATATGATGTCTTTGTAATAAGTTTGTAATGCTTGTGCTGAGGTTTTTTTTGTGAATCCCACAACATGTGCCTCTGATCAAGGACATGTTGTGTGAGACACCTTTTTTTTATCCCCCCCCCCCCCCATCCCCTACGTGATCATATTTTCTTCTGCTAAAAGTGCCCTGGCTGGAGAGTGGTGCACTTGGGCATCTATGGGCACTTGTGGGTGCTTGTGGAGTGCTTGAGTGTACTGCCCTCTGACAAGGGTAGAAGCGCCGTTATGGCTGCTGACCCAAGCACCGTTGACTCCTGTCCATATGTTGTTGTTGTTTCTGTATGTTTCTCTTGGACGGTGTACTGGGAAGACAAATTTCACTGTGTTGGGACGCTGGCTCAGTGACGATAATAAATCTGATTCTGATTCTGATTCTGCTGGAAAAGAGGTTGAACGTCTACGCACAGACTACAGTGTTTTACAGGAGAAATCTAAAGAACAGGATAGATACAAACGGAGGTGGAATCTACGAATAAAGGGAATGCCGGAGAAAATGAATGAAAACACTCGTGATGAAGTGTTGCGTCTCCTCAGCAAGGTAGCGCCACACTGGGAGCAGAAAATAGATGACATCGTAGATACAGTTCATCGCATTGGTCAAAGAGCAGAAAACAGAACAAGATTTCTAAATCGTGCAGACTTGGAAAAAACCATTCATGCCTTTATAAGCTCTAGAATTGATTACTGTAATGCTTTGTATGTTGGTGTCTCCAAGTCGTCACTTAGCCGCCTTCAGCTTGTTCAGAACGCCGCTGCACGCTTTTTAACTAATACCCGACGTCAGGAACACATCAACCCAGTTTTGTTTTCTCTTCACTGGCTTCCTGTTTCTTTTAGAATTGATTTTAAAATGTTAATCTTTGTTTTTAAAGCCCTAAATGGGCTTTCCCCTGTCTACTTATGTGAACAAGTGCATGTTCAGAACGCTACTAGAGGCCTACAGTCCTCAAACCAGCTCTTTCTGGAAGTCCCCAGAACCAGGACTAAACTCTGAGGTTTACGGAGGATCTCACAGAGGAGGACAGAAAAGCCAGAGAAGCGCTATGGCCACGAATCAGCCAGGCCAAGAAGGCGGGAAAGAAGGCTTACTTTCGTGGTCCATTTGGCTTCATAAACGGTCGGCGCATCCAAGTTTGAGATGGGAGGGACGTGTCACCACATGTCCTGCACTTCTGATGATGAGGTGTGTGGGGGGGGGAGCTCACAGAGGAAACCCAGCCTGTGTTCAACTCAAGAAAACTCTTCTTTTCTATTTTCATATAACTGTTGTATTATTGTTTGCTGCGAGGTTAACCAGCAATGAACAATTTGAAAGCCGATTTATCTTTTATTTCTTTAAATACAAGGGGTCTCAAGGATAATATCAAAAGAAAAGCCATTTTTTTATACTGCAAAGGACAGAAAGTTGATTTTGTTTTTCTCCAAGAAACACATTCTAGTGCTGAAGACGTGTCCTTTTGGACAACTCAATGGGGGGATAAGATCATATTCAGTCACGGTTCTAATAAATCTGCAGGTGTTGCAATTTGTTTTAGTAGATGCTCTGGTAATATTGTTACACACAAAACAGATGAAAATGGTCACTGGCTGGCCCTGGTATTAAACATGGAAGGGACAATGATTGTTTTAGTTAATATCTATGGCTACAATAACATTAATCTTAATAAGCTTATGTTGTCAGAAATTTCCGATGTGGTCACCGGGTACAAAAATATGTACAGCACAAACCTGGTTTTGTTTGGAGGAGACTTCAACATTGCACCTGATGATTGGCGTGATAGATGTCCATCAAAATGTAGTAATCACCACTACAACACAACCTTGCTCGAATTCTGTAATACGTTCTCACTTATAGACATCTGGAGATCTAGGAATATAAATATAAGTCAATTCTCTTGGATAAAACCTGGTGGATGTATTATGTCTAGAATTGATTTGTGGTTATTAACACCTGACCTAGCAAATAGTGTATCTAAGGTATCAATGTCAGGTGCACCTCTCACTGATCACTGCCTATTAACTCTGATTCTCCAGCCTCAACAAAATGGTAACCAAAGAAATACGCATTGGAAATATAAATCCAATTTAGTCAAATGTGATGAGTACTGTAAATTAATCAAAGACTTGATACTGGAAATGAAATATGATTCTACTATAGGTGGCTACTGTAACAGGTGGGAATTCTTTAAGTATAAGGTTAGACAAATCTCAATTCAGTTAGGGAAAAAAAGAAGTAAAGAAATAAGGGAACAAGAACTTTTATTAGTACAAAGGATCGATGAATGTTGTAGGAAATCACCTATGTCAGAAGAGGACAGAAATATATTTATAAATTTGCAATCCAAATTAGATGAGATGTACTTGAGGAAAGCGAGGGGAGCATTTATAAGATCTAGGGCCAAATGGATAGAAGAGGGTGAAAAAAACACTGCATATTTTTGTGGCTTAGAAAAAAGACGACAGAAAAGTAATGCTATTCAGGCTCTTATAATAAATGAAATAGAATGTAGTGATCCAAAACAAATATCAGAAGAAGTTCATAGATTTTATAAAGAACTATACTCTTCAGCCTTTTCCAAAGAAGTGTCAGATAACCTTTTTCAGAGTGTTAAAAATAATATACCTTCAATCAGTGCTGATTTCAGAGACCTTTGTGACTCAGAAATTGAATTATATGAACTAGATATGGCCATAAAAAAACTTGCTTCAGGGAAAGCTCCAGGACATGATGGTTTATCTGCAGACTTCTATACATTTTTCTGGGATGATATCAAAGATTTATTATATTATGCTATATGTGAATGCTGCAGAAATAAAGATATAACAACTACGATGAAACAAGGTCTTATAAACCTTATTCCCAAACCTGATAAAGACAAGAAATATCTAAAAAATTTGAGGCCAATTACCTTACTCAATGTGGATTATAAAATATTTGCCCATATAATAGCTAATAGGCTTAAAGAAGGAATTACTCAGATTATAAGCAAATTGCAATCAGGTTTCATAAAAGGTCGCTCTATCCACAACAATATAAGGTTAGTGCTGGATTTATTAGACTATAGTGACTGTATTGAGGATAATGGATTTATTTTATTTTTAAGATTTTTGTAAAGCTTTTGATAGCATTGAATACCCATTTATTCTAGACACTCTGCATCATTTAGGTTTTTGGACCTAGCTTTTGTGAAATTATTAATATGTTTTATAAGAATATAAACAGCGCAGTTATAGTAAATAGGGGCATACGCCAAGGATGCCCAGTATCTCCCTTGCTTTTTATTATGGCGGCTGAAATGTTAGCCATTATGGTAAAAAATGATAACGACATTATGCTGCTTAATGTCATGGGAGATCCATTAATTATTAGCCAATTAGCAGATGATACAACTCTATTTCTCAAAAATGAAGTTCAAATTCCAAAAGCGCCAAAAACTGTTTCTGCATTCTCACAGGCTTCAGGTCTTCACCTTAACTTAAATAAATGTCAACTGATGGCGATTCACGACCACTCTTTCCCTGCTCAAATTCAGAATATACCAGTTAAAAACGAAGTGAAATATTTGGGTATTACTATCTCCAAAGATCTGAAAATTAGAGAGAAGGCTAACTTCAGTGAATATATTAAAAAAAGTAAATCCATTTTGAACATTTGGTTACAAAGGGACCTTTCTATCTTTGGCAGAGTCCTTATCTCTAAAATGGAAGGCCTGTCAAGAATAATTTATCCTCCTTATTCTTTGGAGATTCCTGACAACATAATTAAAACAATAAATCAAAATAACTTTAATTTCATATGGAATAACAAACACCATTATATAAGGAAAAATGATATCATTAAATCTTTGGAAGAAGGTGGGCTGAATGCCATTGACTTTGACATTATGAATGGTTCTCTAAAACTCAAATGGTTACATAACTTTATCAAACAATGTGATGACATTTGGTTTAATCTCCCCAGGAAATTTTTTTTTGAATTTTGGGGTTATAGAATTTGTATTAAAATGTGATTTTGAATTAAACAAATTGCCAATGAAATTATCAAAATTCCACCAACAGGTTCTCCGCTACTGGAAGCTAATCTTTAAACATAATTTTCACCTCATAACACACCAATCTGGAATAACATGCATATTAATTAAAAGAAAGTCTGTATTCCTAAAGGAATGGCATGATCAAGGAATTTGGTCTATTCAACATTTAATGGATAACAGAGGCAATGTATATGGTTTTCAGGACTTCAGAAATAAATACAATGTAAACTGTTCCCAAAAGTTCTATAACGATCTAATTCATGCCACATCGCAAGCTCTTATAGCTTCTATAAAGGCACTTTAACTTACACACTTACTGTACCTAGATTATACCCTTTATTTATTCATGATTGTCTATTCTCAAATGAGAAATATAATAAAAACAGTGTACTTAGAACCCTTTTATCCAATGAATATCTCCTGTAACCTTTAAAAAGGAAATTTATGTTAGACGTGTATTGTACCGATTCACATCTCTTAAAAAAAATCAGATGTAATTATTTGAAATTCTCTATTCCGCCAAAAGCAAAAGAGGTGCATTTTAAAACAATAAATGAAATATACCCATCCAGACAATTAATGCACCTTAAATTTAACATTGACATAAATGAATGTACATTTTGTAAAAAAGAAATGGAAACACAAGAACATCTATTTTTTTCATGCAATATTTCCACTGTTTTTTGGGATGCTTTTTGTAATTGTTTCCTGAATAATAATTTATCTTTATCCAAATTACGAACAGTAATGTAAGGTTTGGTGTTATTGCAAAGGATTTGAAGTTGGAATTTCTTCTTAATAATTTAATATCATTCTGGCAAAATATTTCGTTCATAAGTGTAAATTTCTAAATGTAACCCCATTGTTTTCTATATTCTTAAAGGAACTCTCTATAATTTGTAATTCTCTCAAAAATATAAAATCGAAGAATGCACAAGGTTTGTTTCAATACTTATTTGAGCAATCATTTGATAAGACCCCAGAAAACTAAAGCCGAGGTACGGAATTATGCTTGAAATCTATTTCGGTTAGATATTTACCTCAAGTCCTTGAGTGTTTTTCTTTCTTTTTTTTTTTTTTTTCCTTCTTTTCTTTGGGCTTTCTTGTTTTATTTACAGTGTTAAATTGTAGTTAACGCTGACATATAGCTCAGTTTCAAATGTTGTTTTAATTTTCATGCTTTAGATTTTTTACAATAAATTGTAATTAATTCAGCCAGAGAATGAGCACTGAGCATGCTCATTCAGCCTTACAGACTGAGCATGCTCAGACAGCCTTACAGACTGAGCATGCTCAGTTAGCCTTACAGACTGAGCATGCTCATTCAGCCTTACAGACTGAGCATGCTCAGACAGCCTTACACACTGAGCATGCTCAGACAGCCTTACAGACTGAGCATGCTCAGTTAGCCTTACAGACTGAGCATGCTCAGTCAGCCTTACAGACTGAGCATGCTCAGACAGCCTTACAGACTGAGCATGCTCAGTCAGCCTTACAGACTGAGCATGCTCACAGCCTTACAGACTGAGCATGCTCAGTCAGCCTTACAGACTGAGCATGCTCAGTAGGCCTTACAGACTGAGCATGCTCAGACAGCCTTACACACTGAGCATGCTCAGACAGCCTTACAGACTGAGCATGCTCAGACAGCCTTACAGACTGAGCATGCTCCACAGCCTTACAGACTGAGCATGCTCAGACAGCCTTACAGACTGAGCATGCTCAGACAGCCTTACACACTGAGCATGCTCAGACAGCCTTACACACTGAGCATGCTCAGACAGCCTTACAGACTGAGCATGCTCAGACAGCCTTACACACTGAGCATGCTCAGACAGCCTTACAGACTGAGCATGCTCAGACAGCCTTACACACTGAGCATGCTCAGATAGCCTTACACACTGAGCATGCTCAGCAGCCTTACAGACTGAGCATGCTCACAGCCTTACACTGAGCATGCTCAGTCAGCCTTACGACTGAGCATGCAGCCTTACAGACTGAGCATGCTCAGACAGCCTTACAGACTGAGCATGCTCAACAGCCTTACACTGAGCATGCTCAGGACTGAGCATGCTCAGTCTGAAAGGAGCATGCTCAGTCTGAAAGGTTAACTGCAGACTGAGCATGCTCAGTCTGTAAGGCTGTCTGAGCAGCGGTGAGAAGTTAGTAGGGTTCTCGGGTTCGTGGGTTCGTGGGTTCGTGGGGTTAGTGGGGTTTTGGGTTTCGTCGGGTTCGTGGGGGTCGGGTTAGTCGGGTTTGGGGTTCGGGGGTTCGTCGGGTTCGGCGGGGTTTCGTGGGGTTCGTCGGGTTCGTCGGGTTCGTCGGGTTCGTCGGGTTCGTCGGGTTGGTTCGTGGTTTCGTCGGGTTCGGGTTCGTCGGGGTTCGTGGGGTTCGTCGGGTTCGTCGGGTTAGTCGGGGGTTAGTGGGTTCGTGGGGTTCGTGGGGTTCGTCGGGTTAGTGGGGTTAGTAGGGTTGTGGGTGTAGGGTTCGTCGGGTTAGTAGGGTTAGTGGGGTTAGTCGGGTTCGTGGGGTTAGTGGGGTTAGTGGGGTTCGTGGGGTTAGTAGGGTTAGTAGGGTTAGGGGTTAGTGGGGGTTAGTCGGGGTTAGTGGGGTTAGGGTAGGGTTAGTAGGGTTAGGTAGGGTTAGGGTTAGTAGTGGGGTTAGTAGGGTTAGTAGGGTTAGTGGGGTTAGTAGGGTTAGTAGGGTTAGTAGGGTTAGTAGGGTTAGTAGGGTTAGTGGGGTTAGTAGGGTTAGGGGTTAGGGTTAGGGTTAGTAGTTAGGGGTTAGTAGGGTTAGTAGGGTTAGTAGGGTTAGTAGGGTTTAGGGTAGGGGGGTTAGGGGTTAGTACGGGGTTTAGTAGGGTTAGTGGGGTTAGTAGGGTTAGTGGGTAGTAGGGGTTAGTGGGGTTAGTGGGGTTAGTGGGGTTAGTAGTTAGGGGTTAGGGTTTAGTAGGGGTTAGTGGGGTTAGTGGGGTTAGTGGGGTTAGTAAGTTAGTGGGGTTAGTAGGGTTAGTAGGGTTAGTGGGGTTAGTAGGGTTAGTGGGGTTAGTAGGGTTAGTGGGGTTAGTACGGTTAGTGGGGTTAGTAGGGTTAGTAACGTTAGTAGGGTTAGTAGGGTTAGTGGGGTTAGTGGGGTTAGCGGGGTTAGTACAGTTAGTGGGGTTAGTAGGGTTAGTAGGGTTAGTGGGGTTAGTAGGGTTAGTGGGGTTAGCGGGGTTAGTAACGTTACTACAGACGTGACATGCAGACGACTGGGATGTTTGTTTCAGTTTAGGGGAGATTTCTGTGTTTTTATACCTTTAATATCTGTACAGCCTCTGGAACATCTCCACAATAGAAAACCGTTCTCTCCGTGTATTTGTGAACCCTCCAAACAGTTTCACTTCTGACTGGCTCCGCCTCTTACCTGTTTGTGGTTGGTGCCGTGGGCGGGACAATGCTGGAGACAGAGAGGCACAGCTGCACCTGAGCCTAAATAACTAGTTTTAAATCATCTTTGGATTAAAAAAAAGGACAATGCAAACATAAACTACATTTCCAAAAGTATTGTCTCACCTGCCTCGACATGCACATGCATACCTGTGGCAGGGTGCTCTGTTGCCTCGACCACAGGACCGGGACATGAAAAGGAGCGCTGGATACCGGCAGCTCCTCAAGTACACCAGACTGGACTGAAACCTGAATTTCCCCCTTGAGGGATCAATAAAGTATATTTGAATTAGAATTGAATTTGAATTTAAATCAATATGTCGTGACTCCATCTTTTCAGCCTGAACAGCTTCAGCTCTTCTGGGAAGGCTGTCCACCAGGTTCAGGAGTGTGTTTATGGGAATCATTCTTCCAGAAGAACATTAGTGAGGTCAAACACTGATGTTGGACCAGAAGGTCTGGTTCTGGTTCTGGTTCTGCTCTAATTCATCCCAAAGGTCTTCTATCAGGTTGAGGTCAGGACTCTGTCCAGGTCAGTCAAGTTCATCCACCAGACTCTTCCATCCATGTCTTCATGGACCTGCTTTGTCCACTGGTGCCCAGTCATGTTGAAGAGGAAGGGACCAGCTCCAAACTGGTCCCACAAAGTTGGGATCATGGAATCATCCAGAATGTCTTCAGAGCTCCTTTCACTGGAACTAAGGGGCCAAGCCCAGCTCCTGAAAAACACCCCCACACCATAACCCCCCCTCCACCAAACTTTACACTTGGATCAATGCAGTCAGACCAGTACCGTTCTCCTGGAAACCACCAAACCCAGACTCTTCCATCAGATCACCAGATGCAGAAGTGGGTTTGGGTCTAGAGTCCAGTGGTCGCTGCTTTACTCCACTGATGTCTGGATGGATGCAGCTGCGTCACCATGGAAACCCATCCATGAAGCTCTCTGCTCTGTTGTTGAGCTGATCTGAAGGACTCATGAAGTCTGGAGGTCTGTAGTGATTGACATGACCCCGCCCCCTCAGTTTACCTGTCCTACCACTTCATGGCTGAGCTGCTGTCGTTCCCAAACACTTCCGTTTCCTGATAATCCATCTGACAGGTGACTGTGGAATATTTAGGAGAGAGGAAACTTCACCACTGGATTTGTTTCTCAGGTGTTTCTCAGGTGTCGTCCTATCACAGTTCCACCTGGAATTCACTGAGCTCCTGAGAGACCCATTCTTTCACAGAGGTTTCCAGAAACAGTCTGCATGTCTAGGTGGTTAATTTATACACCTGTGGACATGGAAGTGACTGGAACACCTGGTTCTGATCATCTGGATGGATGAACAAATTTTTACCTCCACCAAGGAGGTTGTTTTTGCCGGTGTTTATCTGTCTGTCTGTGTTCTAGATAACTCAAAAAGTTCTGGATGGATTTTGATGAAATTTTCAGGAGTTGTCAGAAATGTGAAAAGGAAGAACTGATTTCATTTTGGCTGTGATCCAGAAGAAATCCTGGATTCTGGATCACTTTCAAATTTTCGATAATATTGCGGTCAATGTGGCCAAAAATGTTGTTTCTCGGTTAATTACTGCCAAAAGCTCATGGAATTTCACTCAGTGACTGACAATGGGAACCTCTATCAAACTTCAAAGGTTGATCCGGATCTGATCCAGAACGCAGATTTTATCCCAATCTGTAAATCGCTATACGGGGGAATTGTGTGGTTGGCGGAGGTCTGCGCTCTCCGAGTGCTTTTCTAGTTATTGTAATATTATTATTGCACAGATGTGTCTTAGACTGCCACAATAAAAGGACACTAAAATGTTTCGTCACAGCTGGACACCACAGATGTTACAGGTTGTGAGGGAGCTGCTGGTGTTGACTGGTCATTTCTCTACATCCAATCGGCCTCACAACCACAGACCACTAACCCTAACCGTCGCGCACTGCAGCCGCAACAGCTCGCCGCCATGGTGGAGTGAAAACAAAACCCTTCAGCTGAGCAGTTTACCTGTCGCGTGTGTAATCTGTTGCGTTCAGGTGGATAGCTAACAGTCTGAACGCGTGGTTTTGAGCTGTGTAGCTGTTGGCTCCACAGGCTGCAGAGGAAAGGGATCAGGATTATCCTTCCACAGATTTCCAGCCGACATAGAGCGCCGAGCGAAGTGGATGGTTGTGCTCCGGCCCGCTCGTGGGGGTGGCGGCCGGCGGGGGCGGGTGGCGTGTGTGGCGGGCGTTTTGTTGGCGGTGTGTGTTTTCATCTGTTTCGGCTGATTGGCTGGAGCTTGGATGCTCTTTGGTTGGAGGACTTGTGTTGTTTTGTGGGTGGTTCGGCGTGGTCCGCCGGGGGCTGGGTGGTCCGCCGGGGGCTGGGTGGTCCGCCGGGGGCTGGGTGGTCCGCCGGGGGCTGGGCGGGTAGGAATATGTGGGACAACAACTAGCACATGCATGCCCATGGCAGGGTGTCCTGTTACCGCTCGCTCGGTCCCCGGCTGACCGTGCGGAGTTATTTGCGGGATGGCATGGGTCTTTTGATTGAGGATCGTCCGGGTGCTGTGGATGGTCGGTTGGTCGGTTTGGGCGGATGGGGGCGCGCCTCTCGCGGGGTGCTCCTTGCGTCTGCGGCTTGTTCTCGCCGGTTGCCGCTCTTTCCTCGTGTCGTCCCCGCGGGCGCGTCGGAGTGTGAAATATTTGTGGGATTCCAGGCTTTTATAGGCCTTGAGAGTTTCCTTGGTGTACGCTGATGACTTGTTTATCAAATAATTATATATGTCCGGGTGCTCGAGGTCGGGGAGTTTCTATACCCGGGCAGATGGGCAGAACAGGGCAGCTGGCAGCATGTACGGGTCGTGTTCTAGGCCTGAAATATCGTTCCTTTTCCGACCCATTCAGACTTTTAACGTGGTCTGACAGCGCTATCAGAGAGTTAGCCCTAACCTTAACCCTGGTCATGATATTCCACGTAACCTGCACAAGGACTATGTGATCGCGTAAGCCCTAGCTTGTTGTTTTCACTCCAATATGGCGACTGCGCTTTGTCGTCAAGGTGTGTGCCGCGTGGCTGCGGGAGGTCAATATGGACACGGACACATTTATTCTTTACACCCCTCCCCCAACACGCCCCCCTCTACTGTCAACACAATCAATCAATAATGTTTACATCAATTCTCCATATACAGGTCTATAGCTGGTAGAAGGTGTTCATCCAGTTTTCTTGTTTGTTTCTGCTTCTTACATATTATAACACCCCTCACACACCACACCCTCATTGTCCTGTCTCTCTAACTGTCCTGTCTCTTTAACTGTCCTGTCTCTGTAACTGTGTTGTCTCTTTAACTGTCCTGTCTCTTTAACTGTCCTGTCTCTGTAACTGTCCTGTCTCTTTAACTGTCCTGTCTCTTTAACTGTCCTGTCTCTTCAACTGTCCTGTCTCTTTAACTGTCCTGTCTCATCTGAGATCGTCTGAGACCATCTGAGACCATCTGAGACCATCTGAGACCATCTGAGACCATCTGAGACCATCTGAGAGCATCTGAGACCGTCTGAGACCATCTGAGACCGTCTGAGACCATCTGAGATCATCTGAGAGCATCTGAGACCATCTGAGAGCATCTGAGACCGTCTGAGACCATCTGAGACCATCTGAGAGCATCTGAGACCATCTGAGAACGTCTGAGACCATCTGAGACCATCTGAGAGCATCTGAGAGCATCTGAGACCAGCCACCCGGACAGCTGCTGCAACAATCGATTTGTGTAACCAAAGAATTTCTGACTGAAACTGTTTGAGGGAAGCTCGTCTGGATGCTCGTTGTCCTCGTCGGGGTCTCGACCTGACTTCAGTTTGTCGTCATAACCAACTTGAGTGGGCGAATGCTCATATTCAATAGATTCTCTTCATGGATGAATCCTGGTTTTTAGTTTTCAGGGTTAGGCTTAGTCTAACCTGTTTTTATTTATACAAAAACAACACAGGATTTGAAAAGTGGTCGCTAACTTGTCCAACCAACTCTAGACTGGATTTTTGTTTTTTATTTGTCGAGTTAAAGCGTCTTCAGTTCCTCCTTTTGTAACTGATGTGACATTTGTCATTCTTTCTTCAGGTCTAGCAACAACACCTGTTGTCTCCCTCAATCAAACTGGGAACAAACACCACTTTTCAGGTCCCAGGATAATTTCCCACCTGAGCCACACAGGTGTGTCTGTTCTGCCTCTTTCAGCACAGCAGGATCAAACAGAGCATGAATCTTGTTCCTTATCTCCATTGAAGCATACCTTCCAGAAACTCTGCAGTGTGTTCATCTCAAGACCTTAAATATTCTGTTTTTCTGACAGACAGAAAGCTCCTACTGACCTGAGGTGACCTCTTTGCCTGTGAAGAGAAACTGATAATTCAGTTCAATTCAACTTCATTTGTATAGCGTCAACAGTTCAGGTCGGTGCCCTCAGCTATTCTATCATATTCCACCATCGGGAGATGAGAGACAATGACCTCCTTAAAATTATTCACAGCATCTTCAGAAAGACATCTGCTGTAATGACACGTTTCATTTCCTGTTTTAATGCCACAAATGCTGAACTCGAATGTAACTAAAAGGTGGTCCAAGTGAAGAGAATTCAGCGCGACACTAACAAGTGATGAGTATCTATACCATAGGTGAGAACCAGATCCAGGACATGATTAAAGCAGTGAGTCGGTTCTTTCACTTTTTGTGAGACGCCCAATGAATCTAAGAGAGATGTAAAGGCTAATTTAAAGCTGTCACTGTCAACATCCATGTGGATGTTAAAGTCACCCACTATGATGACTTTGTCTGAGCTGAGCACTAAACCAGCTAAAAAATCAGAGAACTCAGACAGAAACTCCAGATAAGCACCAGCAGGTGGCCGGTACACCACTACCAACAAGACTGGCTTTTCTGACCTCCAATTTGGAAAAGTTAGACTAAGCGTGAGGCTTTCGAATGTATTATAATTACATTTGGGTTTTGTTTTTACTTGCAGGCTGGAGTTGTAGACAGCTGCTACTCCTCCACCTCGACCCGTACTCCGGGGAATATGATAATTATTAAAACCTGGTGGCGTAGCCTCATTTAAGCTCACATACTCTCCCTCTTGTAGCCATGTTTCTGATAAGCAGAAGACATCGCAACGAGTCTCAGTAATAAGATCATTGATTAACAGAGACTTAGAGCCAAGAGACCTCACATTCAGTAGTCCACATCTAATTACAAGTTCCAAGTGTCTGACAGTTTTTATTTTTATCAGATTATTTTGGTTAACGCCACTATCACGTCCCGCTAAGTAGACTTTTGGAGGACGGGGAATTGACACCAATTCTATGTTTTGGATCGGCGCCATGTTAGCATTAGCAGCTACATCAGATTGATCTATTTTTAGTGTTCGGGGGCGGTCCTCGAGAAGCGTGTCAGACTGCAGCGCTGCATCATGGCCTCCACCTGGATTGTCACGTGGCAAAATGAGTAAAAAACAATCGCCTTCAGAAAGATTGATATGTTGTTGGTGCCACGTTACCAGGATGCTACTAATAAAGTCGCATATGAATACACAAGAGATTTACTGTAACACACGCAGGCTATTTTACTTAATTCATTATTCATCTTTACAAAAGGAAGACACTATTGTAGCTACTTTAGATGCAGAAAAAGCCTTTGATCGAGTCAATTGGTAAATTCCTCTTCTCTACGTTGAAAAAAATTGGCTTTGGAGAATCATTTATTAATTGGATCAAGGTCCTGTACAACTCACCGACAGCCACTGTTACCACCAGCGGAGTTACATCACAGAGCTTTACGTCGTATAGAGGAACCAGGATGTCCACTCTCTCCTTCTTTATTGATTATATTCATTGAACTCTTAGCAGCCGCCATTCGTCAGAACCTTCACATCTCAGGAATCCGTACAGTTCAAACGCACCATAAGATCAGCCTGTATGCTGATGATATTTTACTTTTCTTACAAAACCCTCAGTCATCTCCACAAGAAGTAGTAAATCTCATTCATTTATATTCCCAAATCGCTGACTGCTCAATAAACTGGAGTAAGTCATCTATACTATTAAATAAAACTGAATGGACTGAATCAGCCAAGACATCAGCAGTTCCTCTAAGCACAGGTCACATCACTTATTTAGGTATCAAAGTTTCTTCCAGGCTGTCAGAGCTGAATTTCACCCCATTATTAACAACAGTAAATGACGATCTTCAACGCTGGATTAAATTTATCCTCTATCCATTATGAGCAGAATGGCATTAATTAAAATGACAATTCTCCCTAAAATAAATTATTTATTCTTAATGATTCCAACCCAACCTACTTGTACTTGGTTTAAATCTTTAGATTCAATTATTACTAAATTTTACTGGAAAAATAAAACACCAAGGATTAAAGCGGCTACTTTACAAAAGCCTAAATCTCAGGGAGGCTTAGAGGCGCCACATTTCTACCATTAAACTCTCACAAACCAGTTCCAGTATATCTACATCTGATCCAACAGTCTGGTATCACTTTCTTACCTGATCCAGTCTGGTGTCATTTTCTTACCTGATCCAACAGTCTGGTATCATTTTCTTACCTGATCCAGTCTGGTATCATTTTCTTACCTGATCCAGTCTGGTATCATTTTCTTACCTGATCCAGTCTGGTATCATTTTCTTACCTGATCCAGTCTGGTATCATTTTCTTACCTGATCCAGTCTGGTATCATTTTCTTACCTGATCCAGTCTGGTATCATTTTCTTACCTGATCCAGTCTGGTATCATTTTCTTACCTGATCCAGTCTGGTATCATTTTCTTACCTGATCCAGTCTGGTATCATTTTCTTACCTGATCCAACAGTAATTGAAATGTAAAATTGAAATCAGCTGTTCAAGCTAAAATTTCCAGCAGATCAATCTTTGTCTTGCCCCTGCAGATTTAATCAATAACTCTACCACAAAAAACATCCTGTCAAAAATATACAAAATAATAGCGTATTCAGACAAGACTATGTCCCTCCCGTTAATAAAATGGGAAAAAGATTTGTCTTTTTCTCCAGACACTGAATTCTGGACTCAGATCTGCAAAAATATATTTTTTATTTTTTACAAACCATCCAATACAAAACTCTACATAGAACTCATTATACAAGATAAAACATGTTTAAAATGGGATTTACGTCAGAGACCCGTCCTTACTGCACACAAAACACACCTGACACACATATTCATGCCACCTGGAACTATTTCTGGATGGAAGTTACCAAAACATGATCTCATCTTCTGGGCAGTCTCGTCCCATAATCCCCCTCACCTTGTCTTCTAGAAGATTCATCAGAACTCAGTCTGGATCCAACTAAGGATAAACTCGTCCTTATAGCTCTAACTGTCACCAAGACAACCGTCTTCAGGGAACAACATTCACGTATCTGTTTGGAGAAACTTGTTATCGGACCACATCTCTTTAGCTAACTTAACCCGTCAGTGATATTACTGAACCACAATCTATCTGGTCAGCTTTTATCATCTTTTTAACATCATTCTGAGTAATAATAGCTACAGTTACACATGGTAAAGTTATTCTGATTTCCCTTTTCATCTTACTTGTCTGTGTGCCAGTTATCCATATTAACATTAATATTCACATTGGTACACATACGAATACATGTCTGTGTTGTAAATAATCTTAATATTCTTTGTACTATTGCTAATCCTGTATTAACTAATTCTCCTTTTTTCTAACTGTGCAGTATATTTACTCTCCAAGCTAGCGACCACGAGGAAACCCCGGCCACAGGTGGATCCCAGGATCCCAGAATCCACTGCTGCTACTTCTACGCCTACTCACTTCCTCTTAACTTAGCGGTGACCCTCACGAGCTCTGTGGCTCCGCCCCCCCTCTCATAGCTGGGGTCTGTCGGGGCGGGGCCCCCCCTCCGTGTTCTGGGGACAATGGATCGCTGGGGGGCCTATTTTCTGAGGGTGGTGCTGGTGGGCGCTCCCGTGCATGCTGACTGGCCTGGCGGCTGCGGGCGTGTGGTGCGCCTGGGTCCTCTGCTGTTCTCCTTCCGGCCCGCCGCCTCGCTGGGGGCTCGCTGGGGGCTGGGGGTGGTGCCCCGGCCCTTGGGGGGGGGCGGGGCTTGGGGCTTGCCTGGCCTGTGTGGTGCGCCTGGGTCCTCTGCTGTTCCCCTTCCGGCCCGCCGCCTCGCTGAGAGCTCGCTGGGGGCTGGGGGTGGTGCCCCGGCCCTTGGGGGGGGCGGGGGTTGGGGCTTGCCTGGCCTGTGGGGCGGCCCTGGGACCGGCCGTATGGGCCTTCTGGTGGTGGGGGTCGTCATGCTCTTATCTCCTTTGGGGGCGGCCCGTCTCTGTGGGGGTGGGGCTCCCTCTGTGGGGGTCAGCTCTGTCCAGTGCCGGGCAGTGTTGGACTGTATGGGTGACCCCCCCCCCCCCCCATGGTGGTGTGGGTGGACCGGCACCGGCTGTCCGTGGTTGGGTCCAGCTCTCTGCTCCCCAGCAGCTGCTCTTATGGGGCGCCCCTCCCTGCCCGGGTCCGGGTCAGGCTGGGAGGCCGTGGGGTTGAGGGACCGGGTCACTGTCCCAGTCTGTCCAGTATGTGTCCTCTTTTAATGGACATCACTAGATCAGAAGACACATGGGTCACACGAGGGTCCTATGGAGGGTTGGAGGTGCTCCTTGGGGGGGGATCCAGGTGGTGGTGGGGGGGGGGGGGGGGGGGTGGGGTGGGGGGGGGGGGGGGGGGGGGGCAGCAGTGGGTCACGGCTTGTTCACTTAGTTGGGGGTCACAGCGCTGTTGATCTTTTAGGGGAACCCCCCCGAGATAACCGGATCATAAAACCTGATTCAGGAAAAACAAACTAAATAAGAGCATAACCAGAGACCATTTATCTAAACTTCCTTTATGGACTTTTATTACCTTTGACCCGGTCTATGACTTATGACCCGTTTATGGCCTGGACTCTGAACCAGACCGCTCACTAGTCCCCCATGAGTCAGCGTTTCCTTCAGGAAGACACACATGCTAAGAACACTAGAAAGAGAACCAATAAGAATCTGATAACAATATATATTAATAGAAATAACATATTTAAAGTTTCCCATCACACATTGTACCGTTGGTTTTGGTGCTGAATACAGATCCATCCATCTATCCATCCATCCATCCATCCATCCATCCATCCATCCATTCATTCATTCATTCATCCATTCGTCCATCCATCCATC
>JAGFBZ010000149.1:30000-75000 GCA_018398805.1 Hirundichthys speculiger
CTCTACCTGAGGACTGAGTCATTTACCTGCTCTACCTGAGGACTGAGTCATTTACCTGCTCTACCTGAGGACTGAGTCATTTGCCGAAACAGCGGGCCATCACGGTTGATGAAGTAGTGTCATCGAGTGTCCGTGATGGTGAGGTGGTCTAAAACCATCTACAACCACCAACACCTACAACCATCTACAACCACCAACACCTACAACTAGTGATGCACGATAACTGTTTTTTAAAACCAATACCGATACCGATACCTTTCAGCTCCTAAAGGCCGATACCGATAACCGATAACAAACACATATACCTAAGATCATTACATCAATACTATGAACAAAATCAAAAATAGTTTTGACTTTTTACATGAACAGATATTTAATTTTTCCATAGAAAATCTATTGTCAAGCCTCTCAAACATTTTCATAAATCTATCAAACAAACCTATTTGATATCTCACATTAACTTAAATAAGGTTCATTACTGACTGATATAAAAAATAAAGGCTCCTTGAACTGATGGAAATACATGCATCAGAATTACTAACTGAAAAAGATTAACATTTAAAGGATTTTGGCTTGTGGTTCCATTTAAATTAATACCTTTAATTAAAGTAAATGAGGTTCAGTAGTTTTTGTTTTTTAATCTCATGGAAGCTTTAGATGAGAGGAATGAGGGAGAGGAGGAGAGGGGAGACACCTGCTGGCTAGCGCATGTAAGCATTAGCTTCCGTTAGCTCACATTAGCGTGATTTCAAAACTCCATGGAAGTGATTGTTATGTTGTAGGTGGCTGATCAGGTTTTACGTATTAAAGCTTGTGCTTCCCTCCTCGTAGAATTCACTCGGAGGATTCGTCACAAATAACCACCAAACTATCTTCTTCTGAAACTTTAACGAAGTTTCACGCCGCCATGTTTGTTGTGATCAGCGCTGTGCTGCAGGCTGCATTCAAGGTGTAACGTAAATTCCCACGTTCCCTTGTTTGCTAGTCGTTCTTTCAGCCTTTTCTATTTTTTCTATTTTTTATGTGAAACATCAGGGGAAATACTGCAAATATTGATCCAGGTTAGCAACTACTAAAATTATGACGAGTTAACGAGTTGTTTTCTGGCATGAGGGGGTATTCTTGATTTTCCTTATGGAGAAATCTTTTTCTGATTATGCCGACGTCACTTGAACATAACATTCACTGCTGGTCATTCAAGGCTCAGAGGGAGCGAGACACTGCTGTGTTGACAGAAATATAAATGTTATCGGGGCTATTCGTCGTGATATCGGACTTATCGGGATGACATCATAATTTCTTGTTATCGGCCCAATAATTATCGTGCACCGCTACCTACAGCCATCTGGAAACACAGACATCTACAACCATCTACAGCTATGCAGCTGTTGGTGACACCGTCCTGTCAGCATGGGCCAGAACCTCTGAGTAATGGTTCCAACACCTTGTTGAGTCTATGACTCCAAGGATCAAGGCAGTTCTGGAGGATGAAGGAGTAACAACCTGCTACTAGACAGCTGGAGCTGATGAAGAAGAAGCTGAGTGCATTTGATCCTTAAATCCTCACGTACTTCTAGAAGACCTTTAAATAGTCAGCAGTGCAGGGAAGCCGCTGTTAAAGGGTCCATCAGAGTCATCTGTGCTGTGTTCGTGGTACCTTTTCTCATATTCTCTGTACTCTGGATGACGGCGGTGATGCAGTGAATCACAAAGAGCTTGTGGGCATCACTGTAATTGCAGCCTAAATCATCTTTAGCAGTAATTCTCACCATCTCTTTCCAAATTCCTTTTATATGTGCTTCAGTCAATGAATCTGCACCTGCTCCTGTACACCTGGCTCTGCTACAACGCTGGACGTTAATTACAGCAGCTGGTAGACTGTCTGATGTTCCACTGACTGATTTCATTTCACATGCTGCTCATGGATATGAGATCATGTGCAGCTTTTGAGTCTTTGGTGATATTAATTTTAGCCTAATAATTATATTTGTGGTGTTTCAGTTTAAAGCTTATAATTATGATTCCAGCACAAGCCAGACTTGGAGCATGATTATATGGTTGAGATAAAACTATCACTTCAGCTGCCTTTTAAACACGTTAAATGACGGAATATGAAAGACTAAGATGTCCAGTGATGGAGAGCATACAGTCATGGAAAACATTATTAGACCACCCTTGTTTTCTTCAGTTTCTTGTTCATTTTAATGCCTGGTACAACTAAAGGTACATTTGTTTGGACAAACATAACGATAACCACAAAGATTGCTCATAAGAGTTTTATCTTTATCTTTATCTTTTGTTGAATGTCATCAGCTAAAACTACAGTAAGACAGATTTATGTGTAATTAGGGGTTGGGGTTAGGGTTAGGGTTAGGGTTAGGGGTTAGGGTTAGGGTTAGGGTTAGGGTTAGGGTTAGGGTTAGGGTTAGGGGTTAGGGGTTAGGGTTCAGGGTCAGGGTAGGGTTAGGGTAGGGTCAGGGTTAGGGTTAGGGGGTTAGGGTCAGGGTTAGGGTTAGGGGTTAGGGTCAGGGTTAGGGGTTAGGGGTTAGGGTTAGGGGTTAGGGTTAGGGGTCAGGGTTAAGGTTAGGGTTAGAGGTTAGGGTCAGGGTTAGGGTTTGGGTTAGGGTAGGGTTAGGGTTAGGGTTAGGGTTTAGGGTTAGGGTTTAGGGGGTTAGGGTTAGGGTTAGGGTTCGGGTTAGGGTTAGGGTCAGGGTTAGGGTTAGGGGTCAGGGTTAGGGTTAGGGGTTAGGGTTAGGGGTTAGGGTGAGGGTTAAAGTCAGGGTCAGGGTTAGCGAGGATCAGCGAGTCTCCTCCAGAGGTGTCGTTCCTCAGTCTCCGACGGTTCAGTTTAGGGATGCGCATGGTTAACCGTTTAACTGTTAACCGATTAATACTAATGGTCAATTTTGTTTTTAAGCTACGTAATTCAATCAACTCATGGGGGCGTGTCGACAGGTGCAACACATGCCATCAGGTGCTTTCCATCACAGCCCACTTTACAGCGAAGATGAAGAGAGCAAAAAGGAGTTCTGTGTGGGACAATTTGGACCGGAAAGGGGAGGAGGTCATTTGCTAATTATGCGGTACACCACTGAAATACTCCAGCAGTACGAGTACAATGCAGTACTGAAATACTCCAGCAGTACGAGTACAATGCAGTACTGAAATACTCCAGCAGTACGAGTACAATGCAGTACTGAAATACTCCAGCAGTACGAGTACAACGCAGTACTGAAATACTCCAGCAGTACGAGTACAATGCAGTACCACTGAAGAAACAAGCATCCAGCATCAGACGATGGAGGACCATCGCAGCAAACTTTGTCCTCCATGATGGCCGGGAGAAAGTGTGACGCGTGGCGGTCTGAGAAGATAACGGAAAAAATCTGTTCAATGGTGGAAAAAGACATTTTGCCCATCAGGTGGTCAGTGGTGAAGGGTTCCAGGAGCTAATGCGCTATATCGAGCCTAATTACCAAATTCCATCAAGACCGACCATTACCCGACGATTAGAGGCTCGATTAGAGGAGAGGAAAAAGTAACTGAAAACGTTGGTGGCTGTTACAAAGGACTGCTGGACCGCGATCACAACAGAGAGCTACGGGACAATTACACGCCACTATATCGATGAGAACTGGAAAGCTAATTCTGCCGTCCTGTTAATGCAGAGCATGCTGGGTAGACACACAGCTGATGACCTCACAGCTAAACTTGGGGACTTGGTGGGAAAGTGTCCACATGCGTCCACGACAACGCACGTAACATCGTGGCAGCCAACTCTCCTGGACTTATCGGTTAACGGTTATTAATGGTTAAAGGACGTTGGTTAACGGTCATAAAAAAAATCCAAAATGTGCATCCCTAGTTCAGTTCCAGGTCCATGATCCTGCCAGCTAACTGGATCTGAGATGATCCGGATCCGACCAGCAGGACCTCACTGTGGACAGCAGTCAGGAGGAAAATGATTTAACCCTAAAAGTAGAAATGTTGGGAAAGTCACAAATTATGAAAGTGCAGAATATTTGCAACACAAAAGTGCAACAATATAAAAAGTTGCATTCTTACCAAAGAACATAAAAAAGTGTGTGTTGTTTGAAATCCGTGATGACTTTAGTTCTGGCTCCAGCCAGCATCCAGGTTTGGTTTAGGAAGCAAAATAAACCGGGATGAACTGGTTTAACTGGTTTAACTGTGTCAAACGGGATTAACGTTCTCAGACATCTGGATCTCTTCATTCAGTTTTCATGCAGCCTTCCTGCCTCGGGTTTAAAAGGGTTTTTAAACGGTGGCATTTTAGGGAAACATTTTCTCCCAAACATGGAGGATTTGCTTTGATGTCAAGAGCTTTACGTCCCTCAACAGTCGTAAAGGACAAACACGCACCATGTGACCAGGTGTCCATGATGATGGTCCATGTCCATGATGGTCCAGGTGTCAATGATGATGGTCCAGGTCCATGATGGTCCAGGTGTCAATGATGATGGTCCAGGGGCCGCCCCGGTGGCGCAGTGGTTAGGGCAGGCGGCCCATATACACAGAGGCTACAGTCCTCGTGCGGCTGGTCGTGAGTTCGATTCCCGGCTCAGCGACCCTTTGCCGCGTGTCTTCCCCGTTCTCTCTGCCCCCCTTCCTGTCTCTCTACTATCAATAAAGGCCACTAAAGCCACAAAAAATCTTTTAAAAAAATAAATAAATAATAATGATGGTCCGGGTCCATAATGATGGTCTAGGTCCAGGTAGTAGTAGTTGTAACAGTCGTAGTAGTAGTTGTAATAGTAGTAACAGTGGTAGTAGTAGTAGTTGTAACAGTATTAACAGTAACAGTGGTAGAAGTAGTTGTAACTGTAGTAACAGTAACAGTGGTAGTAGTTGTAACAGTAACAGTGGTAGTAGTAGTTGTAACAGTAGTCACAGTAACAGTGGTAGTAGTATTGGTAGTTGTAACAATAGTAACAGTAGTAGTTGTAACAGTAGTCACAGTAACAGTGGTAGTAGTAGTTGTAACGGTCGTCACAGTAACAGTGGTAGTAGTAGTTGTAACAGTAGTAATAGTAACAGTGGTAGTAGTTGTAACAGTAGTAATAGTAACAGTGGTAGTAGTAGTTGTAACAGTAATAACAGTAACAGTGGTAGTAGTAGTTGTAACAGTAGCAACAGTAACAGTGGTAGTAGTAGTTGTAACAGTAGCAACAGTAACAGTGGTAGTAGTAGTTGTAACAGTAGTAACAGTAACAGTGGTAGTAGTAGTTGTAATAGTAGTAACAGTAACAGTGGTAGTAGTAGTTGTAACAGTAGTAACAGTGGTAGTAGTAGTTGTAACAGTAGTAACAGTAGTAGTAGTAGTTGTAACAGTAGTCAGAGTAACAGTGGTAGTAGAATTAGTAGTTGTAACAGTAGTAACAGTAACAGTAGTAGTAGTTGTTGTAACAGTAGTAGCAGTGGTAGTAGTAGTTGTAACAGTAGTGACAGTAACAGTGGTAGTAGTGTTAGTAGTTGTAACTGTAGTAACAGTAACAGTGGTAGTAGTTTTAACAGTAGTAAAAGTGGTAGTAGCTGTTGCAACAGTAGTAATAGTAACAGTGGTAGTAGTAGTTGTAACAGTAGCAGTTGTAACAGTAGTCAGTAACAGTGGTAGTAGTAGTTGTAAGAGTAGTAACAGTAACAGTAGTCGTTGTAACAGTAGTCACAATAACAGTGGTAGTAGCATTAGTAGTTGTAACAGTAGTAACAGTAACAATAGTAGTAGTTGTTGTAACAGTAGTAACAACAGTGTAGTAGTAGTTGTAACAGTAGTAACAGTAACAGTAGTTGTAACAGTAACAGTACAGTAGTAGTAGTTGTAACAGTAGTAACAGTAACAGTGGTAGTAGTAGTTGTAACAGTAGTAACAGTGGTAGTAGTAGTTGTAACAGTAGTAACAGTTGTAACAGTAGTGGTAGTAGTTGTAACAGTAGTAACAGTGACAGTGGTAGTAGTAGTTGTAACAGTAGTAACAGTGACAGTGTAGTAGTTGTACAGTAGTAACTAGTAACAGTGGTAGTAGTTTTGTAACAGTAGTGTAATAGTAACAGTGGTAGTAGTAGTTGTAACAGTAATAAGTAACAGTGGTAGTAGTAGTTGTAACAGTAATAACAGTAACAGTGGTAGTAGTAGTTGTAACAGTAGCACAGTAACAGTGGTAGTAGTAGTTGTAACAGTATAACAGTAACAGTGGTAGTAGTAGTTGTAACTAGTAACAGTAACAGTTAGTAGTATTAGTAGTAGTTGTAACAGTAGTAACAGTGACAGTGGTAGTAGTAGTTGTAACAGTAGTAACAGTAACAGTGGTAGTAGTAGTTGTAACAGTAGTAACAGTGTAACAGTGTAGTAAGTATTTGTAGTAGTAGTGACAGTAGTAGTAACAGTAGTAACAGTGACAGTGGTAGTAGTTGTAACAGTAGTACTAGTAACAGTGGTAGTAGTTGTAACAGTAGTAATAGTAACAGTGGTAGTAGTAGTTGTAACAGTAGCAACAGTAACAGTGGTAGTAGTAGTTGTAACTAGTAGTACAGTAACAGTGCAGTTGTAACAGTAGTCACAGTAACAGTGTCAGTAACAGTAGTAGTTGTAAGAGTAGTAACAGTAACAGTAGTCGTTGTAACAGTAGTCACAATAACAGTGGTAGTAGCATTAGTAGTTGTAACAGTAGTAACAGTAACAATAGTAGTAGTTGTTGAACAGTAGTTTAACTAGTAGTAACAGTGGTAGTAGTAGTTGTAACAGTAGTAACAGTAACAGTGGTAGGTAGTAGTAGTAAACAGTAGTAACAGTAACAGTTAGTAGTAGTTGTAACAGTAGTAACAGTAACAGTGGTAGTAGTAGTTGTAACAGTAGTAACAGTGGTAGTAGTAGTTGTAACAGTAGTAACAGTGACAGTGGTAGTAGTTGTAACAGTAGTAACAGTAACAGTGGTAGTAGTAGTTGTAACAGTAGTAACAGTAACAGTGGTGGTAGTAGTTTTAACAGTAGTAGTAACAGTAGTAACAGTAGTAACAGTAACAGTGGTAGTAGTAGTTGTAACAGTAGTAACAGTAACAGTGGTAGTAGTAGTTGTAACAGTAGTAACAGTAACAGTGGTAGTAGTTGTAACAGTAGTAACAGTAACAGTGGTAGTAGTTGTAACAGTAGTAACAGTAACAGTGGTAGTTGTAACAGTAGTAACAGTAACAGTGGTAGTAGTTGTAACAGTAGTAACAGTAACAGTGGTAGTAGTAGTAGTTGTAACAGTCGTAACAGTAACTAGTAACAGTAGTAGTAGTTGTAACAGTAGTAGTAGTTGTAACAGTAGCAATAGCAGTATAGTGGTGTCTTCTCCTAGAATAACACCTGCTGGAGGTCACAGCAGAGGGAGGCGTGTCTGAAAAGACCCAGATGAGCTGTCCTGGTTCTGAGTTCTGCTCTTTGATAGTAGTAGAGTAGTAACAGTAACAGTCGTAACAGTAACTAGTAACAGTAGTAGTAGTTGTAACTGTAGTAACAGTAACAGTGGTAGTAGTTGTAACAGTAATAACAGTAACAGTGGTAGTAGTAGTTGTAACAGTAGTAACAGTAACAGTGCTAGTAGTAGTTGTAACAGTAATAACAGTAACAGTGGTAGTAGTAGTTGTAACAGTGGTAACAGTAACAGTGGTAGTAGTAGTTGTAACAGTAATAACAGTAACAGTGGTAGTAGTAGTTGTAACAGTAGTAACAGTAACTAGTAACAGTAGTAGTAGTTGTAACTGTAGTAATAGCAGTATAGTGGTGTCTTCTCCTAGAATAACACCTGCAGGAGGTCACAGCAGAGGGAGGCGTGTCTGAAAAGACCCAGATGAGCTGTCCTGGTTCTGAGTTCTGCTCTTTGATATTCCCGGTTGTCCTGCCCTGTGATCTGCAGATATCTTCTCTTTCACAGACCAGTAAACTCTGCAGGTGGTAGGTGTGAAAACTAAAATGGTTTCTTCATCAGACTGCAGTCCATGGGGCATCAGTAACCATGGCAACTTCAACGCTGATAATCATTTTTCTTCTCCATTCAGATGCTGTTTTAGCTTTAGCATTAGCTGTTATATGTGCTTTAAAGAGGGACTAAATGTGTTTTTGTAATGCAAAAAATAACTTCACATGTGATAAAATGGAAAAGTGTGTCACATATGCAAAAACGATCATTGATGAAAATGATTTATTTCAGGCAGCATTGATCAGGGTTGAGCTGCTGTTTGGATCCATAATGAGTTTAATTAATCATCAGTAATATTAATCAATCAGAGCAGCTGTAAAACTTTGAGACTTGTATTGTCAATAACAATCATTGATCAGATCATGTGGGCAGTTGGAGCGGGGATCGAACTGCCAACCGTACAGTGACTAGATGACCCGCTCTACCAACTGAGCTACAGCTAATAAAAGTCATAAAGCAGCAGATTTTGCAGGAAAGACAACAAGCAGGTGAATCCTTGAACATCTTTATTCTGAGAACATTCAGAAAAAGTGCTTCATCAACTCCGACATTAAAACTAATCGAGTCTCCACATTTAATCTTTTACTGAGAAGAGAAGCAGTCATACAAACTAAAATGCAGTGAAAACAACAGAAAAAGATCAATAAAACATATTATGTGTGGTGAATGTTTAAAAAAGAACCAATATCAGGTCCAACTCGCACTTTAAAGACACTTGATGTTGAAATACCACTTCTGCCCACAGGGGGGCGCACCGATCTGCTGTTGACACCAGAGACGCTGATGATGCAGCGGTACTGACCCGACCCAGTGGACTGAAGTAACCCAACCCTGACCGACACGTGAACATTCGTGACACGCTGCCACCATGTGGTCAGACATGGTACTAACAGAGTGGCTTTACGAAAAAAGGAAAATGTTATGTTCACGCAAAAACACAGCACAAGTGCTTGTTTTTACACCTTTTGGCATTTTTTTCCTTCAAGAAAATTAAAACCCCTTTAGAGCTGAATGTTTTCATGAGAAAAGATTTTCCTGAGTTCATGGTTCTTTGATGGTTCTGTCACTAGAAAGAGCTTTTAGTCCTCAGGAAACCAGATCTGCAGTCCAGCCAGCACCAGTCTGTCTGCTGTCACCAACAGACCAGGAAGGAAGTCCTCTCAACCGAGACTCTGCTGTTGGGTTCAGGAAGGAAAACAAAGCTGAGCTCCAGGTTCTCTTCTCAGAAACATTTCAGAGTCGTCACACTTCAGTTTACAACAAACAGCTTCTAACATCACAGAAAACTGAAGAAGCTGCACAAACCACCTCCAGACCAGCAGCGGTAACTAGATCATCAGGTTCCAGCATCTCCAGGCCCATCAGCCAGTCCGGGGGGGGGGGGGGGGGGTAGCAGACCACGTTGATCCCAACCTCATCACAAGGCACTAACTAAACTCCAC
The DNA here is from genome assembly GCA_018398805.1 of Hirundichthys speculiger. Lineage (NCBI taxonomy): Eukaryota > Metazoa > Chordata > Actinopteri > Beloniformes > Exocoetidae > Hirundichthys > Hirundichthys speculiger. The sequence goes on from JAGFBZ010000149.1 coordinate 39,421, forward strand.
GCTGCCCCCAGTGATGGGGGGGGCATGGTCACATGGTGCCAGTGTCAATCCTGGGTAACGGGGGGGGGGCCAGGATCAGGGATCTAGACCCTGAACCCGACCCGCGGTCCAACAGTCAGAACCAGCTGAGCTCAAAACGGCAGCCGAAGATGAGAAATCAAGTTTTTGGCCTCAACTGTCAGACCCAATCACCTGTATTCACCTGTATTCACCTGTAATCACCTGTATTCACCTGTAATCACCTGTATTCACCTGTAATCACCTGTAATCACATGACTGCAGAGCGAATTAACCTGTAGACACGTTAGCTGGAATCGCTCCTTCATACAGAAATGAAAATGTGAAACTGGAGATAATTTCACAGCATGAACAGAAACAAACCTAGATGGGTTCGGGTTTCTAGATGGTTAAGATTTCTAGATGGGTTAGGGGGTTAGGGGGTTAGGGTTAGGGTTGAGGTTAGGGCTAACCCTAACCTCAACCCTAACCCTAACCCTACAGCACCAACAGGATGGAGAGGTTTGGATGACGCTTCCTAAAATGAAGCTGATGTTTTAAACACAAGTCTTGTCCTCTGGCCTGGACCCTCCTGGACCCCCCTGGACCCCCCTGGTTCCTCCTGGACCCCCCCCAGACCCTCCAACCTCCTGCTGGTGATGAATTAGTTCCCGCTCATTTTTTAGTTGATTTCTTACAGTTCAGATATCAGTATTTGGTGACTCTCCATCCCGACCATCAGCTGAAACCAACCAAAGGCTGGATTCCCGCCTCTGTCATCTCTTCAGACAGCTGCTAATCGTTTTACGGCAGCGTTGAAACTAGTGAGCTAATGCAGCGGGAGCCTCGGCGATAACTGTATCAATGTTCCTTTGTGTCGTTTTAACTTCCTTATCCTCCTGAACCCGTCAGGATGAGTGCTAAACCCAGCTTTTCTCTGGGAGCTGTGAAAGAAAATCCGTTTTAAAAGTAATAGAGGACGGTGAAAACTGTTCGAGGAGAAACAACCCAACGGTCAAGGAGCAGTCATGTGACCAGTCATGTGACCAGTCATGTGACCAGTCAGCGTTCAACCTTTGTTTCCGACCTCAGACTATCGTTGAATGTCGTCGGAATGAAAATTTTACGTCAAGCTCATCAGTTCCCCATCAGTCACTGACCGCCTACAGTTCCCAGAATGCACCCTTCGTCTGCACTGTGCTCTGGCTGAGGCGGGGCTTGTTGAGTTTGGGGGCGGAGTCAGTAGTCTTAAGGAGCCGATAAGTCAGATCGTCCCATCTCAGAGTGTCCTTTCAGCAGGCCGAGCCTGACCACCACCACCTTCCTCTTCTTCTGCTCTGACTCGTCTTCCTCTCCTCCTCCTCCTCCTCTTCCTCTTCCTCCTCCTCCAGATCCTCTGCCTTTCGTTTTCCTCTTCCCTTCCTTTTCTCCTCCTTCCTCTGCTTCTTTGCCTTCTTTTTCCTCCTCTTCCTACTTTCCTTTTCCTTCACAGCTGGATCCTCTTCTTCTTCCTGAATCCCATCCTGCACTTCTTCCTGTTCAACCTCCTCCTCTACTCCCATCATTATTTCCTCCTCCAGCTCCTCCTCCTCCTCCTCTTCTTCGTCTTCTTCTTCTTCTTCTTCTTCCTCCACCTCCTCCTCTTCCTCGTCCTCATCCGTCATCACTTCTCCCATCTCTTCGGTCATTTGCTCGTGTTTCATCATCCTGCCGTGTTCTCCATCCTGTGTTGAAGACATGAGAAGATCAGGGTTAAGCTCAGTTCCTGCTCTGGCGCCCTCGTGTGGCCACCATCTTAACTACTCTCAGAGTCATGTGACTGAGGGGCGGAGCTACTCGTTATGTGACCAGCTATCTATTAACCAGTCTTTCAGCTTTGCAGCTAAAGCTGCTGCTGAAACTTGTCCTCTCCAGGTCCTGGACCTTCATAAACCTGTTTGGGTCCACCAGGTTGTTTCTGGACGGGCTGAAGAAGAAGAGAGGGTCCAGAATTGACCCGGTTCACATACGCTCATTTATGATTATCAGAGAAACTTTTTCTCTCACTTTCTCTCAATTTGGCCCAAATGTAGGACAATATCTTATTCTAGAAATGATAATCTCATAAATGGGATCATCTTATAATCGAGGTCTCTATCGTCCTGTAGAGAACCGGTTCTCTAGAGGAACCGGTTCTCTAGAGGAACCGGTTCCTGTAGAGAATCGGTTCTCTAGAGGAACCGGTTCTCTACAGGAACCAGTTCTCTACAGGAACCAGTTCTCTACAGGAGCTGGTTCCTGTAGAGAACTGGTTCCTCTAGAGAACCGGTTCTCTACAGAACCGGTTCTCTACAGGAACCAGTTCTCTACAGGAACCAGTTCTCTACAGGAACCAGTTCTCTACAGGAGCTGGTTCCTGTAGAGAACTGGTTCCTCTAGAGAACCGGTTCTCTACAGGAACCAGTTCCTGTAGAGAACCGGTTCCTGTAGAGAACCGGTTCCTGTAACAAGTTCCTGACAACAAGGCAACTAGCAGTCATTGTAAAGTGGAGATAACAGCGTCGGGAGGGAACACGGCTAACACGTAGAAACATTTGAACACAACATGCTAACGAGTGTCGTGTTTTTGACGCTTCGGACTGATGGATCTCAACCCAGCAGCAGTAGCCAAGCTAAGATCACCTCTGGTAACTCTGGTTAGTAGCTATCCCGCTGCCTATGTGCTTCTTTTTTTAAACATATGTTTATTGATTTTTAATTCAAGGTGAACATGTACACAACAAACATATTGTGAACAAATAATCCCCCCCCCCCCACTACCACCACCACCAGCATCTCGCCTCTCAGTAGTTACAAGAAATACAACTACAGCATTATATAAATCTCAGTACATAGTGCAATTATGTGAAAATAAGATGAAGACAACAAATGTTCAGATTTCCAATCAGGACATACAGAGTAGAGCAAGACATACCGGTAAAGTTGTTAAAATGGAGGGTTAATGACGTTTTCAGATGAATTGAATGTGCTCATATAGAGAGTATTAGAGAGTATTAGAGTGAAGGGCATGTTGCAGATCAGTGTTTTCCAGGAAATTTAAGAAGTGGCTCCAGATCTCATAAACTCCCCAGTTTGTTTCTAAGACTATAAGTTATTTTCTCTAAAGCTAAACAGGATGATGGTTCCTGAAGACAATCACTAATGTTGGGACACGACACATTTTTACAGTAGATGGCAATCAGACGTTTCGTGTGGATGAGACAGATATTAATTAATTAAATAGGATTTATGGGCCGCCCCCCGGTGGCGCAGTGGTTCGGGCAGGCGGACCACATACAGAGGCTACAGTCCTCATGCGGCTGGTCGTGAGTTCGATTCCCGCGTGTCTTCCCCGTTCTCTCTGCCCCCCTTCCTGTCTCTTAACTTTCAATAAAGGCCACTAGAGCCAAAAAAAATCTTTAAAAAAAAAATAAAAAAATAAATAGGATTTATGGGATACAGGCCCAATATACAAAGTCTGGGTTTGGAGGTGATTTGAGAAATGATGTTAATAACTTCCTTCCAGAACTTTTGTATCTTCTCACACTCCCAGATACAATGAAAGAAGGTGCCTTTGTATTTGGATTGAATTTATTTACCTTTTCTGGGCTGGTGTACGTTCTCATGATCCAGTTATACTGTACTAATTTAAGTCTAGTATTTATTGAAATATTATGGGCCTCGGAGCACACCTGGCTCCATTCACCCGGATGTTCACTCCAGGACTTCCTTTTAGAGTCAGAGGAATATGATGAACATATGTTGTAAAGAGAAGAGATCTGGCTCTTGCTATGCTGCTGTTGAACTGTAAACTGTTCTAATACTGTTAAAGGGGGGCAGATAAATGAATTCTTAAATTTGCACATAATAAAGCTTCGCAGCTGTAGGTATTTGAAAAAGTGGGTCTGTGGGATATTAAATTTGTCTTTGAGTTCATTAAAGGGCATCAGTGTATCACTGTCATAGAGGTCCATGATCCTCCTGATGCCTTTCTGTGACCACTGTTTGAATCCTGAATCGTTTTTACCAGGTCTGAACTCAGATAGGTGAGAAGCAGGACAGATTAGGAGCATCACCTGTAACACTATGCACCTTATCAACAAGGTGTTTCTGACAAATGGATTCAGAGTGTTTTCCTTCAAATTCTTAGCAGAGTCAGAGTATAAGTATGAGTCTAACCCTCCATCCCTACCAGCGTACCTGAGCTCAGGTACCTGAGGTTGGGGATTGGCTCTTAACTGAGCTGCCCAATAGAACCACACCAGATCTGGTACCTTCAGGTACTTTCCTCTGTCAGATGGAAGGTATAACAGTTTAAGACGCAGCCTTGGGCGCATAGTCTTCCATATGAACTTGGTGAATGTTGTCTTCATATCTCGAAAGAATTTAGGAGGAGGGGAAAGCGGGAGAGACTGGAAAAGATATAAACATTTAGGGAGAACATTCATTTTCAAAACATTTATACGTCCTTTCACAGACAGGGGAAGTGAGATCCATCTGCTTAGAGATTCCTTCACTTTTACAATAACTGGATCATAATTGGTAGGTATTAGTGACCTCAGGTTTGGGGTAATAAAAATACCAAGATATTTAAAACCTTTGGAAGCATTCACAAAAGGATGCTGGATCTCAGGTTGGATCCTTTCCTGTTCATTAAGAAAAAGAATAGAGGATTTGGACTTATTAACTCTATAACCCGAGAATTTCCCAAACCTGTCAATTACGTCAGTAAGGGCTGATAATGACTGCTCCAGCTTTGTCATAAAAATTAATGTATCATCTGCAAATAAGGCTATGCGGTGCTCTACATCTGCAACTGGAATTCCTCTAATAACGGTGATTTCTGATGGAAATGGCAAAGAGTTCAAGTACCAAAACAAACAGCAGGAGGGACAAGGGGCACGATGTAAGGTTTAGAAATAACATTATTAGTCAGTATCTCTGCACTTGGTCCACAATACAAAAGTTTGACCCACTGCCTAAAATAATCACCAAAACCGAAGCGGGGAAGTACATCAAATAGATTCGGCCATAAACTCTGTCGAAAGCCTTTTCAGCATCTAAGGACAGAATGCAAGAATCCAGCTTTTCTCCTTTTTCATAAATTATATTTAATACTCTCCTAATATTATAGTATAGTATAGTATATAAATCCATTCTGATCACTGCCTGTTATAGATGGAAGGCATCTCGCTAATCGTAAAGCTAATAATTTAGCTATTATTTTCGTATCTGAATTTAAAAGAGAAATCGGTCTATAGGATTCACATTTTGTAGGTGGTTTATCTGGTTTTAATATCAAAGTAATTAATGCATTTCTAAGAGGGGGGGGCAGACAACCATTACAAAAGACTCTTCAATCATATTTTTCAGTCTTATCATTTATCATATTATCGGGACCTGCTGCCTTCCCTCCTTTCATGTGCATCATAGCTTCAGAGATTTCCTGGGCGGTAAGTGTTCGGTCCAACCAGGACGTATCATCCTCAGATTGGGTTGGAAAGAGATTGATCCTGATCCGATTCTGATGATTCTGAATCATATAAAGTTTGATCATAAGCAGCAAAAGTATTATTAATCAAAAGGGGGTCAACAATAACTGTGTCATCTGAGATTTTAATACTATTGATGGCTCAGTTTCTAACTTCTTTTAACAATTTGCCAAGCTAACAACTCCCCCTGTTCATAAATGTTTTAGTTTAAATAAGCAGTTTTCTGCTTTAGCAGCTGAAAGTAAATCGTATTTGGCCCTGAGAGTTAATAATTCTTGTGAGTGAGCTTCCGAGTTGTAAACCTCCCTCTCAAGTTGTTTAATTGTCTTATCTAAAGTTAACATTTCTAAATTTGCTTTATTGGTAATTGAGCTGGTGTAGCTAATTATTTGTCCACGGATAAAGGCCTTAAATGCCTCCCACCTTAATGAGGCCGATGTCTCTTCCTTATTCACAAAGAAAAACACGTCTGTTTGTTCTCCCACATATTTCAGGAATTCTGGGTAATTTAACCATTTAGGCTGGAGTCGCCATCTTCGGCTGTGTCAGATTTTATAATAATATGGAGACTGGACCAGTAATGGATTCATAGATACAGTTTGTTACTCTGGGGAAAAGGTTGTTGGACAACAAAAGTAATCTATTCGGGAGTGAAACATTTGAATAACATGAGTATTCTCTATTATTAGGGAATAATCTCCTCCAGGAGTCACATAAATTTAGTTCTTCAGTGAAATACTGTAAGATGTTTCTGCTCTGTGAATGAGTTGTATCAATACCAGAGAAGCGGTAAAGGTGAGGAGCGATTGAACAGTTAAAGTCTCTTTTAACAAGCCGCCTGGTAGAGCGGCTAGTAATAGAAAAAGATTCTCAAAGATTCTCAGGCAGTCATCATTCGGTCCATAAAGATTAACCGTTGAAAGATCTTCACCAAATAGTGAGCCTTGTAAAATCAGGTATCTCCCATTCGGGTCAGATAATGATTCCCTAACTTGAAATGGAAGAGATTTGTGGATCAATGTGATGACTCCCGTAGAACAGGTAGAGAACGAAGCAGAGTAGACTCGCCTCCTCACCTTTATCACATCGTTACACACGAAATATGATTGTTGATTTCAATTGTTTAACCCTTGTCATAACCTGCTTCAATTTAGTTAGTTTCCCTAAGACTCTCACATTCCAAGTTGTTATCTTTATAGTTGAGTCATTCATTTTGTGTGGATATTATACATATTGCACTCTGAACACAAGTTATCAAAAAGAAAACATAAAAGGCTTTGGTACATATAAAAAAGGCAAAAAGCACAATGAAATTAAATTGACTCCCAATGAAAGGCGAGAATACCCCCCCCCCTGACAGCGTCCCCCCACTTGGTTACACAACTACCAACCACAGTTTTTACCCTGAACTGGGTTAGTGTTAGTTGGTCCCGTTCTGGTGTCGGCCCACTTACCAGGTCCTGGCCGTTCCTGAGCCGCTGCAGCAGGATCCGGACCGTGTCTTTGTTCTGACACAGGCCCATGGTGTTGAGGGTGTCCAGACCCGACCCAGAGCAGCCCTGCAGCCGCAGCTCTGCTCCCAGAGCCGCCTGCAGGAAGTTTGTTCCTCCAGATGTTCCTGGTGAACAGCGGGATCAGGACAGCGCCACCAGGGCTGCGACCGCTCTCAGACAGAACTCAGGTAAACCTGACGCTCAGACAGAACTCAGGTAAACCTGCGACTCAGGCTCAGAACTCAGGTGACCTGACAGAACTCAGGACGCTCAGACAGAACTCAGGTAAACAGCTCAGACAGAACTCAGGTAAACCTGACGCTCGACAGAACTCAGGTAAACCAGGTAAGACAGACTCAGGTAAAACTCAGACAGAACTCAGGTAAACCTAAACAGAACTCAGGAACAGAACTCAGAACAGAACTCAGGTAAACCAGGTAAACCTCAGGTAAACCAGGTCAGACAGAACTCTAAAGGTAAACCAGGCTGAAAACAGAACTCAGGTAAACCTGAAGCTCAGAACAGAACTCAGGTCAGGTAAGAACTCAGGTAAAGGTCAGACAGCTCAGACAGAACTCAGGTAAACCTGAAGCTCAGACAGAACTCAGGTAAACCTCAGGAACCTCAGGACTCAGAACTCAGGTAAACCTGTAAACCTGAAGGTGTAAGGAAATCTGGACTCACTGGCTGCTCTTGTAGAGGGCTTTGGAGTCGGGGAACAGCGAGCGGAGGCAGGTGGTGACCAGCGGCGCCTTCTCCTGGGCCCAGTTCAGGCACCGCCTCCAAGGGAAGGAGGACAGCGGCTTCCTGCCGGACACCTTCTGGTGGAACGGACTGTCGGACTGCCGCGACAGCGCCTTCATCTGCGACGCCAGGAAGCAGCCATGAGAAACAACGTCTAGAAACAAAGACTCAAAGCAGAAGCTCATCCCGACCACCAGAACCCGCCAGAACCTCCATCTTCACCTCTGTCTTCAGCTGCTTGCTGAAGAACTCGATCATGGGCTTCCGGGCACCTTTGGCCGTCCAGAGCGTCTGGAACGCAGCCTTGTACCTGGACTTGCTGACCAGCAGCGCCGCTCTGCCCTTCTTCCCCATCTTGGTGCCGGTCACCTGCTTGTCTTTCACCTGAGAACAGAACCAGAACCACAGAAGCACAGCTGTCAATCATGAGGTCCACATCAGGGTTCCTGAGAACAGAACCAGAACCACAGAAGCACAGCTGAAAACAGAACCAGAACCACAGAAGCACAGCTGTCAATCACGAGGCCCGTGGTCCACATCAGGGTTCCCACATACTGAGGCCACAGTCCCGGTGCGGCTGGTCACGGGTTCGGTTCCCGGCCCGGATGACCCCCCCGTCAAATAAAGTGCCAAAACATTTAATGATCTGAAGATAGAAAGTTGCAATTTTTGTCAAAAAGTCGTGATTTTATGAAACAAGACAAAAAGGAGTAAAATTAGAACATAAAGTTGTAATGTTTTATCAAAAAGTGGATTTTTGATAAAATATTGGATGGATTTTACAAAAATCTACATTTTCTTTTTTTAAAAAGTTGTCATATTTAGTTAAACATTTCATATTTTGCAACATTTGTGATTTAAGGTTGGAATGCTGGAAATATTTTTATTCCATTTTACTCTCTGTTGACTCGAGCACCTGAACCTCAGGATGTCTGCAACAACCCGTAATCACCCGAGCACCTGAGTAATCACCTGAGCACCCGAGGAATCACCTGAGGAATCACCCTGACCAGAGCACCTGAGGAATCACCGAGCACCTGAGGAATCACCAGAGCACCTGAGGAATCACCCGAGCACCTGAGTAATCACCCGAGCACCTGAGGAATCACCCGAGCACCTGAGGAATCACCCGAGCACCGAGGAATCACCCGAGGAATCACCCGAGGAATCACCCAAGCACCTGAGGAATCACCTGAGCACCCGAGGAATCACCTGAGCACCTGAGGAATCACCCGAGCACCCGAGTAATCACCCAAGCACCCGAGGAATCACCCGAGCACCTGAGGAATCACCTGAGCACCTGAGGAATCACCTGAGCACCTGAGGAATCACCCGAGCACCTGAGTAATCACCCGAGAACCTGAGGAATCACCCGAGCACCCGAGGAATCACCCGAGGAATCACCCAAGCACCCGAGGAATCACCTGAGCACCTGAGGAATCACCCGAGCACCCGAGTAATCACCCGAGCACCCGAGGAATCACCCGAGCACCTGAGGAATCACCCTGAGCACCTGAGGAATCACCTGAGCACCTGAGGAATCACCCGAGCACCTGAGTAATCACCCGAGAACCTGAGGAATCACCCGAGCACCCGAGGAATCACCCGAGCACCTGAGTAATCACCCGAGCACCTGAGTAATCACCCGAGCACCTGAGTAATCACCCGAGTAATCACCCGAGCACCTGAGTAATCACCCGAGCACCTGAGTAATCACCCGAGCACCTGAGGAATCACCCGAGCAATCACCCGAGCACCTGAGTAATCACCCGAGCAATCACCCGAGCACCCGAGTAATCACCCGAGCACCCGAGGAATCACCCAAGCACCCGAGGAATCACCCAAGTACCTGAGGAATCACCCGAGCACCTGAGGAATCACCCGAGCAATCACCCGAGCACCTGAGTAATCACCCGAGCACCTGAGGAATCACCCGAGCACCTGAGGAATCACCCGAGCACCTGAGGAATCACCCGAGCATCCGAGTAATCACCCGAGCACCCGAGGAATCACCCGAGTAATCACCCGAGCACCCGAGGAATCACCCGAGCACCCGAGGAATCACCCGAGCACCCGAGGAATCACCCGAGCACCCGAGGAATCACCCGAGCAATCACCCGAGCACCTGAGTAATCACCCGAGCACCTGAGTAATCACCCGAGGAATCACCCGAGCACCCGAGGAATCACCCGAGTAATCACCCGAGCACCTGAGTAATCACCCGAGCACCTGAGTAATCACCCGAGGAATCACCCGAGCACCCGAGGAATCACCCGAGTAATCACCCGAGCACCCGAGCAATCACCCGAGCACCTGAGTAATCACCCGAGCACCTGAGTAATCACCCGAGCACCTGAGTAATCACCCGAGCACCTGAGGAATCACCCGAGCACCTGAGGAATCACCCGAGCACCTGAGGAATCACCCGAGCACCTGAGGAATCACCCGAGGAATCACCCGAGCACCCTGAGGAATCACCCGAGCAATCACCCGAGCACCTGAGTAATCACCCGAGCACCTGAGGAATCACCCGAGCACCTGAGGAATCACCCGAGGAATCACCCGAGCACCCGAGGAATCACCCGAGCACCTGAGGAATCACCTGAGCACCTGAGGAATCACCTGAGCACCCGAGGAATCACCCGAGCACCCGAGAATCACCCGAGCACCCGAGGAATCACCCGAGCACCTGAGGAATCACCCGAGGAATCACCCGAGCACCTGAGGAATCACCTGAGCACCTGAGGAATCACCGATCACCTGAGGAATCCCCGAGCACCCGAGAATCACCGAGGAATCACCCGAGCACCCGAGGAATCACCCGAGGAATCACCCGAGCACCGAGGAATCACCCGAGCACCTGAGGAATCACCCGAGCACCTGAGGAATCACCCGAGCACCTGAGGAATCACCCGAGCACCTGAGTAATCACCCGAGCACCTGAGTAATCACCCGAGTAATCACCCGAGCACCTGAGTAATCACCCGAGCACCTGAGGAATCACCCGAGCACCTGAGTAATCACCCGAGCACCTGAGGAATCACCCGAGCAATCACCCGAGCACCTGAGTAATCACCCGAGCAATCACCCGAGCACCCGAGTAATCACCCGAGCACCCGAGGAATCACCCGAGCACCCGAGGAATCACCCGAGCACGTGAGGAATCACCCGAGCACCTGAGGAATCACCCGAGCACCTGAGGAATCACCCGAGCAATCACCCGAGCACCTGAGTAATCACCCGAGCACCTGAGGAATCACCCGAGCACCTGAGGAATCACCCGAGCACCTGAGGAATCACCCGAGCATCACCCGAGTAATCACCCGAGCACCCGAGGAATCACCCGAGCACCCGAGGAATCACCCGAGCACCTGAGGAATCACCCGAGCACCCGAGGAATCACCCGAGCAATCACCCGCACCCAGTAATCACCGAGCAGTAATCACCCGAGCACCTGAGTAATCACCCGAGTAATCACCCGTAATCACCCGAGCACCCGAGGAATCACCCGAGCACCTGAGTAATCACCCGAGGAATCACCCGAGCACCCGAGGAATCACCCGAGTAATCACCCGAGCACCTGAGTAATCACCTGAGAAATCACCCGAGCACCCGAGGAATCACCCGAGCACCTCAGTAATCACCCGAGCACCTCAGTAATCACCCGAGCACCTGAGTAATCACCTGAGTAATCACCCGAGCACCTGAGTAATCACCCGAGGAATCACCCGAGCCCCCGAGGAATCACCCGAGTAATCACCCGAGCACCTGAGTAATCACCCGAGCACCTGAGTAATCACCCGAGCACCTGAGTAATCACCCGAGCACCTGAGGAATCACCCGAGCACCTGAGGAATCACCCGAGGAATCACCCGAGCACCTGAGGAATCACCCGAGTAATCACCCGAGCACCTGAGTAATCACCCGAGCACCTGAGTAATCACCCGAGCACCTGAGTAATCACCCGAGCAGGAATCACCCGAGCACCTGAGTGAGTAATCACCCGAGCACCTGAGGAATCACCCGAGCACCTGAGTAATCACCCGAGCACCTGAGTAATCACCCGAGCACCTGAGGAATCACCCGAGCACCTGAGGAATCACCCGAGCACCTGAGGAATCACCCGAGCAATCACCCGAGCACCCGAGGAATCTCCCGAGCAATCACCCGAGCACCTGAGGAATCACCCGAGCAATTACCCGAGCACCTGAGTAATCACCCGAGCACCCGAGGAATCACCCGAGCACCCGAGGAATCACCCGAGCACCCGAGGAATCACCCGAGCACCTGAGGAATCACCCGAGCACCTGAGGAATCACACGAGTAATCATCACCGAGCACCTGAGGAATCACCTGAGCACCTGAGGAATCACCCGAGCACCTGAGTAATCACCCGAGCACCTGAGGAATCACCCGAGCACCCGAGTAATCACCCGAGCACCTGAGGAATCACCCGAGCACCTGAGGAATCACCCGAGCACCTGAGTAATCACCAGAGCACCTGAGTAATCACCTGAGCACCTGAGGAATCACCCGAGCACCTGAGGAATCACCCGAGCACCTGAGGAATCCCTGAGCACCTGAGAATCACCTGAGCACCTGAGTAATCACTTGAGCACCTGAGGAATCACCCGAGCACCTGAGTAATCACCCGAGCAATCACCTGAGCACCTGAGGAACCACCTGAGCTGAGGAACCTGCTTCACCTGGTCCTTGTGTTACCTGCTGGGCTCGTGAACTCACCTTCTTGGCCGCAGGAGGCTTCAGCCACAGCGACCTCTTCCCGCTCTGCTTCCTCTTGCCTTTGGTTCTGATCACCTGGGCGCAGGTCTCACACAGGAAGGACCGGTCGTTGACCTCCGAACCGGGGAAGACCCAGTGGACGGTGTCCGGGGAGGTGAAGGTGTAGACGGCCCTGCGGTTGAAGGAGCGGCCGTGCCGCTCGAACAGCAGCTGGACAGCAGCTGCAGTTCTGGTCCTCCGGCCGTTTGGGCCGCCGCGGGCCCCGCGGAGCGGCAGCGGAACCGGGACCTCCACAACCCGCCGTCTTCTCGGGCTCCAGCTCCGCGTCCACCTCGTTCCCGCCGGGACAGTCCACCTCTGCACCCACGGCCGGCTCCGGCAGCTCTATGGGCTGCAGCGGTACCGGGTTCTGCTCCGGCTCGGCCGGTGTGCAGTTACCGTCCGCAGTGTGCGCGTAGTCGTGTTCGTTGGACTCTGCGGCAGGTCCGGTCTCTTCCTCGTTTCCCGCGTTCTCGCTGGCCATGATGCAGGCCGGACGGAAGAACCGGTCAGAGCGGTCTCGAACGGGTTCGGCGGATCAGAACAAGTTTTCCAGCAGCAACGAGACCGGAACCAACTCGATAAACAGTCACCCAAACACTGCAGCTTCCGGGCTGCTGGGAACACAGCTCCCGATGGCGCCCCCAGGCGGCCGGAGGTCGCTGGCAGTGCGCATGCGTCAGCGACCTCCGGCCGCCTGGGAACACAGCTCCCGATGGCGCCCCCAGGCGGCCGGAGGTCGCTGGCGCATGCGCACTGCAGCAGTCCCTGTAGCTGTCGCGGTGCGCCTGCGTCAGCACCGCCGCCATCTCAGGAAGGTATCGTCATCAGCGTCGTCAACTGGTTGCTATGGAAACGTACCTCCAGATGATTATCCAGTAATTAATCTGTTAATTGCGGAATCAGGCTGAACTTGAATATAAAAATATTTATCTGCTAATGTGACTAAAATACAAACATGAATATTATTAACTTGGTGTTAAACTAGCGAAAAGATCAGAGAAAAATAACATCAATATGAACAATAATCAATATTTATACAATATTCCACCAAAATGACTGTACAGAAAAAATAATCTAATACAAATCAACACCTTGTAAAGTTATTCACACATATATAATAATAAAATATTCACATGCTTTCTAATAATTTATTACTTAGATGTACTTATTACTTATTTATTTTGGGAAATTAAAGAATCTCATCAGCTCATCAATAACACACACACACACATATATATATGTGCGTGTGTATATATGTATATATATATATATATATATATTTATACATATACACACACACATATATATATATGTGTGTGTGTGTATATATGTATATATATTATATATATATATATATATATATGTATATATATATATGTATATATGTATATCTATATATATATATATATATATATATTATATATATATATATATATGTATATATGTATATCTCTTATGTATATATATGATGTATATATGTAATCTCTTTATGTCTGTATGTGTCTCTATATGTCTCTCTATCTATATATATATGTGTGTATGTCTATATATGTACTTATCTATCTATTATATATCATATCTATATATGTATATATATATATATATATATTATATCTGTATGTATCTGTATATATATATCTGTATCTATATATATATGTCCTGTAATACTTCTTCTCTCTCTACTCTCTCTATCTGTTATCCTATTTTCCACTCTGTATGTGTGGTGTGTGTGTGTGTGTGTGTGTTATTGATGAGCTGATGAGATTCTTGAATTTCCCCCCCAAATAAATCCTTCATAAGCCCATCTAAGTAATAAATTATTAGAAAACATGTGAATATTTTATTATATATGTGTGAATAACTTTACAAGGTGTTGATTAGTATTAAATGATTTTTTTCTGTAGAGTCATTTTGGTGGAATATTGTATAATTATTTATTATTGTTCATGTTGTTATTTTTCTCTGATCTTTTCTGTAGTTTAACACCAAGTTAATAATATTCATGTTTGTATTTCAGTCACATTAGCAGATAAATATTTTTATATTCAAGTTCAGCCTGATGCCACATATATATATCTATATATATATATATATATATATATATATCTATATATATATATATATATATATATATATATATATATATATATATATATATATATCTCTATATCATCTCTATATATCTAGATCTCTAGATCTCTCTCTCTCTCTCTCTCTCTCTCTCTCTCCTCTCTCTCTCTCTCTCTCTCTTATCTCTCTCTATATCTCTCTATCTCTCTCTCTCTATATATATCTGGTGTCCTGATCAGTTCTGGTCCAGTAGTGATAGGTCTGATCAGTTCTGGTCCAGCAGTGATGGAGGTCCGATCAGTTCTGGTCCAGTAGTGATGGAGGTCTGATCAGTTCTGGTCCAGTAGTGATGGGTCCTGATCAGTTCTGGTCCAGTAGTGATGGAGGTCTGATCAGTTCTGGTCCAGCAGTGATGGAGGTCCGATCAGTTCTGGTCCAGTAGTGATGGAGATCTGATCAGTTCTGGTCCAGTAGTGATGGGTCCTGATCAGTTCTGGTCCAGCAGTGATGGAGGTCCGATCAGTTCTGGTCCAGTAGTGATGGAGATCTGATCAGTTCTGGTCCAGTAGTGATGGGTCCTGATCAGTTCTGGTCCAGCAGTGATGGAGGTCCGATCAGTTCTGGTCCAGTAGTGATGGAGGTCTGATCAGTTCTGGTTCAGTAGTGATGGGTCCTGATCAGTTCTGGTCCAGCAGTGATGGAGGTCCTGATCAGTTCTGGTCCAGCAGTGATGGAGGTCCGATCAGTTCTGGTCCAGTAGTGATGGAGATCTGATCAGTTCTGGTCCAGTAGTGATGGGTCCTGATCAGTTCTGGTCCAGCAGTGATGGAGGTCCGATCAGTTCTGGTCCAGTAGTGATGGAGATCTGATCAGTTCTGGTCAGTGATGAGGTCCGATCAGTTCTGGTCCAGCAGTGATGGAGGTCCGATCAGTTCTGGTCCAGCAGTGATGGAGGTCTGATCAGTTCTGGTCCAGCAGTGATGGAGGTCTGATCAGTTCTGGTCCAGCAGTGATGGAGGTCCAGTTTGTCCAGCTGATGCTCTGCAGATCTACTGCTGGACATCAATGTCGTCCCAGTAGAGGTCCAACCACAGTTGTCCAACCACAGTTGAACCCCTACTGGGAGAAAATATGATGACATCACGTGTGACATCACGTGTCAACACAGATCTCTGCACCATCATGTGGTCTGAAGTGGAATTATTACATAATGTGGCTTTAAAGCAGTAGTACAGGACAAAGTTATTTTACAACTTGTTTATTTTCAAAAGAGCTACAATTCAACATGAACAAGAGTTTATTTCAACATCTTTAAAACATTTCTTTTTATTATCTCAAGTTGCGTTTCAGACTTCAGCAGCTGAGCAGAAACAGTTGAGATTTTAACATTTACAGTGAATCAGTTACACATGAAAGGAACTTCATTCAAACGCAGAGAAACATGTACATTTATTTACAACCCTCCTGATCCTCCTAACCCCTCTAACCCCTAACCCCCTAACCCCAGATGACGGTCCTCGGAGCTCTTCAGCAGGAGGAACCTCAGAACTGCTGCAGGATCAGCTTCTTCTTGCCGTCGTGGCTGAACTTGTTGGAGCGGAAGACGTCGCTGTCGTAGAAGGCCGACAGGTTGTGGATGTTGATCTGCCTCGCCTGGAAGAATCAACCAGAACCCATTACTGACGAGAAACTTCACAGCACAATGACTTTGTTTTGGTCTAAACAGCATCAAGATAAAATCTAAAAGAATGTGGACGATGATAATCTAAATAATGTACATCTATTCACATGATAGAAAATACAAATAAATGAACAAAAACACAGAAGTGACCAGAACAAGGCAGACGGAGAAGTAAATGAAGTGCTTTTCACCACTAGAGGGCAGTCTTGTCTGCTGAGGTTTACTAAAGGACTTCAGCTGGCATGCTGCTAACTTAGCTACGGCTAGCATGTAGCCAACAGCTACATTTAGCATGCTGCTAACTTAGCTACGGCTAGCATGTAGCCAACAGCTACATTTAGCATGCTGCTAACTTAGCTAGGGTTAGCATGTAGCCAACAGCTACATTTAGCATGCTGCTAACTTAGCTAGGGTTAGCATGTAGCCAACAGCTACATTTAGCATGCTGCTAACTTAGCTACAGCTAGCATGTAGCCAACAGCTATATTTAGCATGCTGCTAACTTAGCTACAGCTAGCATGTGGCCAATAGCTACAGTGAGCATGCTTAGCTAGGGTTACCATGTAGCCAACAGCTACATTTAGCATGCTGCTAACTTAGCTACAGCTAGCATGTAGCCAACAGATGCATTTAGCATGCTGCTAACTTAGCTACAGCTAGCATGTGGCCAACAGCTACAGTGAGCATGCTTAGCTAGGGTTACCATGTAGCCAACAGCTACATTTAGCATGCTGCTAACATAGCTATGGATAGCTTATGGCCAACAGCTACATTTAGCATGCTGCTAACATAGCTATGGATAGCTTATGGCCAACAGCTACATTTAGCATGCTGCTAACATAGCTATGGATAGCTTATGGCCAACAGCTACATTTAGCATGCTGCTAACTTAGCCACGGTTAGCCTGCTCCCCGTTCAGCGGGTGTGGAGGCTGAAAAACATTTAGGAGCCCATCAGGACGTCTCAACTAATGTAACTGGAGCCGCTGGAGCTGATTGTACAAAAAAGAAAGCTGCACAAGCTGATGAAGATGATGGAGGACTCTTCATCTCTCCATGAAGATGATGGAGGACTCTTCATCTCTCCATGAGGATGATGGAGGACTCTTCATCTCTCCATGACACAGTGATCAAACAGCAGAGTGTGTTCAGTGAGAAGCTTCTTCAGGTCCGTTGCAAGACGGAAAGATCTAGAAGATCATTCCTGCCAGCAGCCATCAGCCTCCACAACAAGACATCCTACTATTATCAATTCAATATTATTATCAATGCTGTCATTTATTTATCGTTAATTTAAATTACTACAATGTTGAATTTCCCTTCTGGGATAAATAAAGTATTTTCATTTCCAGCTGCAGCTGCCCTCTCTGGTCACCAGCCCTCCATCTTGTGCGCACCTTATCCTGCAGGTCTTTCTCGGGGATCTCGATGGTGTCGTTCTGGACTCCATAGCGGTTCCTCTGGTAGGTCACCTGCTCAGCCACCAGCTGTTTGAGGATGAACAGCAGGAGCTCGTTGTTGTCCTTCCGGAAGGCCAGGTAGCGGGCGAACGTCTGCACAGAGACAACGGAGCACGAAGGTGTCACCTGTCTGAAACGCATCGCTGACGACCACCAGGAACAGACATAAGAATGGCCGTCGCCGGACAGCCGGACCGCTAGATCGCCAGACCGCTAGACCGCCGTCATGTTTTTAGATCTTTTCAGGCGCCACCCACCTTCCTCATGCTCCTCATCACGCTGAACTTCTGCGTGTCGATGAAGCTCTCCAGCATCACCCTGATGGCCATGTTGACGTCGTCCTCCAGGACGTAGTCCCTCAGGTGCATCTTGGCGTGAGCCTCCGCCATGCGGATCATGGACTCGATGTGCCGGACTGTGATGGGGATGCTGCCCGTGGCCTGTGGACGCCAGACCATCAGGGTTAACAGGTGCGTCTACAGGTGCGTCTACGCGTCACTCAGGGTGGGACGGTTCAGAGGACTCACCATGGACTCTTTACGCAGGTCGCTGTAGATCCGAGCCACCTTGTCCTGGTCCATTTGGTTCAGTTTAGGATGAACCTGCACACATTCAGGTTTTAGAGGAATAAAGACTTTCAGACCAGTTTTGTAGAAGATCCCAGGAGGGTTCGGCTTCGGGTTAGTCGTACCCGTTCTTTGGCGTAGATGATGTACTTCCTCAGCAGCTCCTGGGGAATCGGCGGCACATCCGAGGAGTTGGGCAGAACCACCTCCTCCAAGGCCACGCCCCCCTCCTTGCTGCTGGGGTGATGCTTGATGTGGGAGCCAACCACGAAGCGAGCCAGCATCTCATCCTGGCGGGTCCATTTAAAAATACATTTTATTTATTATATAAACGTTTACATCTCATTAACCCCTTCAGCCCCGCAGACCTGCGAACATTCAATCAACCTTTATTGATATACGTTGACTGAAGTGTTTAACAACAAATACAATAAAAATATGACAATAAAACAGTGAAATGGAGCAAAGTTCTGTTATCTCTTCAGTTTGGACTTTATTCTGGAGAGAGGTCATGTGGGTTCGGGTCATATTTCTGTTTATAAGTTCCGTTACTGCAGAAAGTTTTATTTCTGTTTCATGAAGGGGAGGAGCCAGAGGAGCTGAACCTGCTCTGGACCGTAACAGAGTTCCTGGACTGGACCGTCCGTCTCTGAACCAGAACCCTCGGTGTGAGGAGGGAGTTGGACGGTTCTACAGAACCACAGAAGGCTCGTACCTGGACGGGGTCCACGGTGTCCCGGACGACACACAACACGTCAAAACGTGACACGATGGGCTCCGTCAGGTCCACGTTCTCAGCGAAGGTGAGGGAGGGGTCGTACCTGCCACCTGCAACCAAACGAGACATGACATCACACACCTGACAGGTGCAGAGATGTGGACAGCGCGGGCGCAGAGGTGTGGGCGGGCGCAGGGGTGTGGGCGGGCGCAGAGGTGTGGGCGGGCACAGGGGTGTGGGCGGGCACAGGGGTGTGGACAGGTGCTCATCAGGTATTTATGTGACGTCCAGCACTAATGTTAATTCATTAAACTGTTAACATTCCGACGGGCCGTCAGTCCGAATTTCTGTAGTTTCCAAAACTAAACCGTAATTTACACAGCTCATATGTTACGTGAGGCACTCATGCGACATATCTTTGGAAAGCTAAGATTCTTGTGATTCAATCAATGTAAAGCATTTCAGGATATAATCATAACAGCAGGTACAATCAACGCCTTTGTCACACCACAAACAAACAAACAAGCAGTTACGAAATCGACGCAACTCACCTAATGAGCGTTATAAAAGTCGTCCGATCAAAAATATTCCCACAAAAATGGTCTGGTTGAACTCACAAAGGTCCAGTCGATCCAATCCAGTAAAGTATTTAGTCCAAAATGCATTATTATACCAGAAAGTATCCACAAAAACGCCACTGGTAGCTGGTCGGTGTTCAGTAACTTCCGCGTATTCCTCGTCATAAAATGCTTTATTCTGTGTTGACATACGTGTGTCTGGTCTTAAAATGGAGGGGGGCTTCTGAACTTTTGATTGACACCTCATACAGCCATACAGCAGCTTCCCTCTCCTGTCCACAGCCTACAATAGCCAATAAGGGCCAACGTTGAAACGAAGCCATGTCCTACTTTGCTTCATGAAAAAACCAGCCAGTTAGAATCAATCGTGCTGATGACTGACACATTGAATAGCCAATGAAATTCTGAAAACAACGATGTGACGCTCGAGGGGGTGGAGATAAAGAGTAAACAAAGAAACCTGAGCGTAAATGCTAATTACCTTTGTCTCATGAACCCACGTGACCGCTCGTAACAGCGGGGCACACCGCATTGCGGCTTATTTCTCAGCGTTTTTTCAGTTAGGGAGCGTATTTACTGTAGAAAATGGTGAAAAGGACTGTCCAAGAAGTAAGAGGAGGAATTTGCTCGTCGTGAAAGTGACGTGTCAGGAGAGGGGATCAGATAAGATCAGATAACAGAGCGCACGCCTGCGCAGAAGACATTTTCTCCGTCGAAGAAGATTTTGCTCTGCATACGTAAGTATTTGACTAAATTGTGACTTACATTACAGCTTATATTATATTATTACGTATATATTGTATCATAATTGGTAGTATTATTCATATTTTATTACGTATTACTGTATATTTCGACATAAACAAGCTTTACTTTGAATAAATACAAAGGCCTTTGTTTGTGTGTGTGTGGGGGGAGGAGTATGTGTGAGTTGTTTGTTGGGGGGTGTGTGTGTGTGTGTGGGTGGGGGGGTGTTTCATTGTGCAAAGTAGTACAATACAGAAAAGATGAAAAATTTGTAAATGACTTATTTCTTTATTTTCACATAATGGGCAGTCATCTGAGGATTCAGATGTGGATTGGGAGCCAGTCAGAAAGTGGTCACATAGAGGGTCAAAGGTGCAGATGGACATTGGCAGATGAAGGACATCTCAGTTCCAGCTGTGAAGGAGTACAGCCGGTATGTGCTGTATATTCAACTGTGTATTCATTTTGAAATGAAACAATTTTTGTGTTGCACATATTTGTTGTTGCCCCGACGACGCCTGGCATGGACGCTTCTCGCTGCTGCTCTGGGACTTGTCTCTGCTACGCTGGACGCTAAACACTGGACACTCCAGTTTGTGCCCGGTTTGTGGTGATCTGTGATCGGATGTCTACATACTGTCTGCAGGGGGCGGATCGGTCCTCTTGCGGCTTGTGGAGACCTGCCGCCGCGGACATGGACGGTGTCGCTTGAGGCCGATTCGGGAAAGCTAAGCTAAGTAGCCCTGAACTGCTACCCGCGGCAACCACCGCCACTGGATCCGGGCTGCAGCGTCATGGAGCCGGGACGGGAGTCCCCGACGTAGCGGCGGCGGCATGCTGCCCCCGTCCAGCTGTCTACACGCCGGATGGGTCAGCTGACCTGGCAGGGGCCGTCTGGTGACCTGGTGGGGCCCAGCACCGCCGGGGGAGACGACAACGGCCTGGTCCGGTCCGCATGATGAACCGGGCTCTGGGACGGTCGGCTCTGTCGCTCGCCGGACTGAAGGAGCTCAGTCTTCCCAGAGGAGACGGTCTGGTTCATCGGTGTTTCCTCCTCTGACCTGGAGATATCTCACTGGTCATCGTTATGGAGATATACTGGTTCTAACGGCTGTTAACTGTTTTAACGGCTGTTATCTGGAATTAGCACTCGGACCACGGGACCTGGCATGAAAAGGAGCGCTGGACACTAGCAGCTCCCCTAGTACACCAGATTTTTTTCTGGTGTACTGAAACTTGAATTTCCCCCTTGGGGGATTAATAAAGTATTTTGAATTGAATTGAATTGAATTGAATTTATGTTTTTGTATATATTTTTTTCCATTGTTGTTCCAGGTGTATGGGTGGAGAGGAGAGATCCCTCTGCACCAAAGGCATTCTGGGAGACCCTCACCGAGCAGCTGGCAGAAGCAGGGTCTTCCTCCACAGCCAGACCTGTCCCACCTCCTGCTCCGTGTGGAGCACATCACATACTGGTTTTTATCAGTGGGCAGAGGACTACTGGTAGGCTGAAGTGCAGGCACTGTCATGCTAAAACACAGTTGAAATGCTCCTCATGTGATGTGCCTTTGTGCTTGATACCGACTACCGACTGTAAATATGTTCAAATATGTGAATAGTTTGCTGTGTTGTAAAAGATAGTCATTTTTTTAATATAAATTACATTTTCCACAACAACACTTGTTTTGACTCTTTTTATATGCAAAGTTTAGCTTTACGTTTCAGTACCTTTTTTTCAGCAATATTGATAGTGAATCTGAATGTGGGATAGGATACCTCTAAGTGTCACCTTTCATTAGAGGCCAAGATTATGACTGTACGATGAAGCGTTCAAGAGTTATGTCCTTTTATCCGAGGTATGTTGCCATGTTTATCCAAGTGCCATTTTGGAGTCTCCAAATGTGCCATTTTTGGAAACGCCTAGACATACTCTTACAAAAACGTGTGTAAAATACTCATTTTTAGAGGTATTGTTATCAAATTTGAACTTGCTCTAGGTAAGGCTTCATGCTGTGGTCCCATTGTGTTTTCCAGCTTATAAATCACAGCTGCACTCATCTGCAGACATCTGTTTACAAAAAATATTCAGGCGGAAATAAAAAACTTATATTTCAGTGTGTTCAAACTTAGATTACGCAATGCTAGTAGCACTTACAGTGATTCTGACAGTTGGGGGGAAAACTTCAGAGTGTTACCTTTCAAAAGACACCAAAACCATCCATGTGCTACAAACGGTTCAAGATCAGCTTTCAGTTTACTTTGGGTATGTCTTGGATAGGCGTTTTATGCAAATTATACAGGAACGGTAAGGGGTTAAAGGTCTTAACGTCATAAACTAAACTCTTTGTTATAAACGGTGATTTCTGGGTTTGAGCCCATGAAACCACCAACGCTGCGGCGGCGGCGGCGGCGGCGGACTGACCGATGGGATTGGAGGCGGCCATGACGGTGCATCGGGCCTGCAGCGATGTCACGATCCCGGCCTTGGAGATGGAGATGCTCTGCTGCTCCATGGCCTCGTGGATGCTGGTCCGGTCCGCGTCGTTCATCTTATCGAACTCGTCGATCAGACAGACTCCGCGGTCGGCCAGAACCAGCGCTCCCGCCTCCAGCGTCCACTCGCGGCTCACCGGGTGTCTCTGGACGTACGCCGTCAGACCCACGGCCGAGGCCCCCTGACCCGTGGTGAACACGGCCCGGCTCGCCACCTTCTCCACGTACCTGCAGAAGGAAACACCTCAGATGATCGTTTCTGCTGAATAAATCTGTCACCAAAGAGGATTCAGAACCTCTCCGAGGATTCCAGGACCTCTCAGAGGATTCAGAACCTCTCAGAGGATTCCAGGACCTCTCAGAGGATTCCAGGACCTCTCAGAGGATTCCAGGACCTCTCAGAGGATTCCAGAACCTCAAAGAGGATTCCAGGACCTCTCAGAGGATTCCAGACCCTCTCAGAGGATTCCAGAACCTCAAAGAGGATTTCAGAACCTCTCAGAGAATTCCAGAACCTCTCAGAGGATTCCAGGACCTCTCAGAGGATTCCAGGACCTCTCAGAGGATTCCAGGACCTCTCAGAGGATTCCAGGACCTCAAAGAGGATTCCAGGACCTCAAAGAGGATTCCAGGACCTCAAAGAGGATTCCAGACCCCCAAAGAGGATTCCAGAACCTCAAAGAGGATTCCAGGACCTCTCAGAGGATTCCAGGACCTCTCAGAGGATTCCAGGACCTCTCAGAGGATTCCAGGACCTCTCAGAGGATTCCAGAACCTCTAAGAGGATTACAGGACCTCTCAGAGGATTCCAGGACCTCTCAGTGGATTCCAGGACCTCTCAGAGGATTCCAGACCCTCAAAGAGGATTCCAGACCCTCAAAGAGGATTCCAGACCATCAAAGAGGATTCCAGACCCTCAAAGAGGATTCCAGGCCATCAAAGAGGATTCCAGACCCTCAAAGAGGATTCCAGGACCCCTCAGAGGATTCCAGGACCCCTCAGAGGATTCCAGGACCTCTCAGAGGATTCCAGGACCTCTCAGAGGATTCCAGGACCTCAAAGAGGATTCAGACCCTCTCAAAGGATTCCAGGACCTCTCAGAGGATTCCAGAACCTCTCAGAGGATTCCAGACCCTCAAAGAGGATTCCAGAACCTCAAAGAGCATTCCAGACCCTCAAAGAGCATTCCAGACCCTCAAAGAGGATTTCAGAACCTTAAAGAGGATTCCAGACCCTCAAAGAGCATTCCAGACCCTCAAAGAGGATTCCAGAACCTTAAAGAGGATTTCAGAACCTCAAAGAGGATTCTAGACCCTCAAAGAGGGTTTCAGAACCTCAAAGAGGATTCCAGAACCTCAAAGAGGATTCCAGAACCTCAAAGAGGATTTCAGAACCTCAAAGAGAATTCCAGAACCTTAAAGAGGATTCCAGAACCGTAACCTTACAGACTCCGTTCAGGCGTTCACGCCGGACACCTACTTGAGGAACTGGGACTTGGCGGTTCCAGGGTCTCCACACAGCAGGACGTTGATGTCTCCACGCACCTTGTGTTTCCCGCCTGCAGGAGAAGGAATGAGTGGCGTTAGCGGTCCAGGGACGGAGACGGAGGACCAACCTGAGACACCTGGACCACAGCGAAGGTCTTACCGGGGTTTTTGGGCTCTCCTCCAAACAGGGACAGAGCCAGAGCTCTCTTGATGTCCTCGTGACCGTAGATGGACGGAGCGACGCTGGCGAACATCTGCAGACGGAGACAAATTAAAAAACCCTGACGACAATGTTGTTCTAGACCAGCTAGACCTGACCAGACCCGCTAGACCTGACCGGACCTGCTAGACCCGAGCAGACCCGCTAGACCTGCTAGACCTGACCAGACCCGCTAGACCTGCTAGACCTGACCAGACTTGCTAGACCTGACCAGACCCACTAGACCCGACCGGACCTGCTAGACCCGACCAGACCCGACCGGACCTGCTAGACCCGACCAGACCCGCTAGACCTGCACCCTCTCGCCGATGCCCTGGACCCTGCCCTGGGCCCGGTCCAGGACTGGGCCCAGGGCAGGGTCCTGGGCCGGGTCCAGGACCGGGCCCGACACCTGTGACCTCCTGAACCTGCGAGTCCTCACCCTCTCGCCGATGCGTTCGTCCTTCGACAGGGCAACGATGGCTTTGACGTCTTCATCTGTGAGCTCGGCCACGGCGACGCCCTCGTCCCTGCGGGTGATGTGATTGGCCAGGATGACGGTGGCGAACACGGGGAAGCCGTTGGCCATGTTCAGAGAGCCGTCGTAGTTGTTGTGGTAGATGCCCGTCAGCTCCTGAAAGAGACGCTGGCCAGCTTTAAAACCTTTATTTGACATTAAAGTTGGTTTCTTGTTGCTATTATTATGTCTCTCGTGCAGTCATCAGGAGGCCAGTTGATCCAGATGTTTCTGGCCCCTGAGAGCCAGTAGGTGGCACTATAACAATGAAAGTTTACAATATATCAAGAATCATAAAAGACCAACAAACATTTTTAATAAGCTCAAAATGGTCCTTCTATTTTCACGTAAAGCCAAAAGTTCACAGAAGTCCTCCCACGTTGAGAAGCTTAGAGGACCTCATTTACTACCAACACTACTAATGTTACTAACCCTAACGTCATTTACTACCAACGCTACTAACGTTACTAACCCTAACGTCATTTACTACCAATGCTACTAACGTTACTAACCCTAACCCCATTTACTACCAACGCTACTAACGTTACTAACCCTAACGTCATTTACTACCAACGCTACTAACGTTACTAACCCTAACGTCATTTACTACCAACGCTACTAACGTTACTAACCCTAACGTCATTTTACTACCAACGTTACTAACGTTACTAACCCTAACCCCTAACCCCACCCCTAACCCTCCATGTTAATCTGGAACATTTAACTCAGTCTAAAGGCCTGCGAGTGTTTTACCTCCTCAGCCTCCTAGTCTGATGCAATCTGAGTTAAAAGATGACGCCTGAGCAGACTCACGATCTCGTCTCCAGGCTTGCAGCTGTCCACCAGGTCGGCCAGCAGGATGGCGTCTTTAGAGCGGGGGAGGCGACCGGCCGCCACTTTACCGGGACTTTCCTGGATGGTGATCCTCTGGTAGTTCTGGTAGACAGTCTGTTCATCCACAGGGAGTGACAGGGTTAGGATTAGTTTAGGGTCAGGCTCAGTTTAGGGTCAGGCTCAGTTTAGGGTCAGGATTAGTTTAGGGTCGAGCTCAGTTTAGGGTCGGGCTCAGTTTAGGGTCGGGCTCAGTTAAGGGTCAGGATTAGTTTAGGGTAAGGATTAGTTTAGGGTCAGGCTCAGTTTAGGGTCGGGCTCAGTTTAGGGTCGGGCTCAGTTTAGGGTCGGGCTCAGTTAGGGTCAGGATTAGTTTAGGGTAAGGATTAGTTTAGGGTCGGGCTCAGTTTAGGGTCGGGCTCAGTTTAGGGTCGGGCTCAGTTTAGGGTCAGGCTCAGTTTAGGTCCGGCTCAGTTTTAGGTTCGGCTCAGTTTCGGGTCAGGCTCAGTTTCGGGTCGGGCTCAGTTTCGGGTCGGCTCAGTTTAGGGTCGGGTCAGTTTAGGGTCAGGCTCAGTTTAGGGTCAGGCTCAGTTTAGGGTCAGGCTCAGTTTAGGGTCAGGCTCAGTTTAGGTTCAGGCTCAGTTTAGGGTCAGGATTAGTTTAGGGTCAAACTCAGTTAAGGGTCAGGCTCAGTTTAGGGTCAGGCTCAGTTTAGGGTCGGGCTCAGTTTAGGGTCAGGCTCAGTTTAGGGTCAGGCTCAGTTTAGGGTTAGGATTTGTTTAGGGTCGGGCTCAGTTTAGGGTCGGGCTCAGTTTAGGGTCGGGCTCAGTTAAGGGTCAGGATTAGTTTAGGGTAAGGATTAGTTTAGGGTCGGGCTCAGTTTAGGGTCGGGCTCAGTTTAGGGTCGGGCTCAGTTTAGGTTCAGGCTCAGTTTAGGGTCAGGCTCAGTTTAGGTTCAGGCTCAGTTTAGGGTCAGGCTCAGTTTCGGGTCAGGCTCAGTTTCGGGTCGGGCTCAGTTTAGGGTCGGGCTCAGTTAAGGGTCAGGCTCAGTTTAGGGTCAGGCTCAGTTAAGGGTCAGGCTCAGTTTGGGTCAGGCTCAGTTTTGGGTCAGGCTCAGTTTTGGGTCAGGCTCAGTTTAGGGTCAGGCTCAGTTTAGGGTCAGGTTCAGTTTAGGGTCAGGCTCAGTTTAGGGTCAGGCTCAGTTTAGGGTCAGGCTCAGTTTAGGGTCAGGCTCAGTTTAGGGTCAGTTTAGGGTCAGGATTAGTTTAGGGTCAGGCTCAGTTTAGGGTCAGGCTCAGTTTAGGGTCACGCTCACCTCCTCCATGTTGATCTCAAAGGGGCCCTGGGACTGACACTCAGGACAGGAACCGGGCTTCACCTCCTGGTTCTGGGACTGGAAGAAGGGTCCCAGCACGAAGTTACACTTGTTACAGTTGTACTTGACCATCCCGAGCTGAGGGAGGACGCCGGTGCAGCTGCTGACCACGCCGCTGGTCCGGATCAGCTGGTTGAGGTGGAGCTGTCTGTGGGGGGGGAGGGGGGGGGCATCTTTATTCTTTCCCAAACCAAAACAAAGTTCAGTTCTGTGTCCGTCCACAAAAGTTACAAAACACACCTACATTTACTGCAAGGTGAGTTATCTGTGTTTATTAGATGACTGATTTAACCACCGTTTAGTAAAATGAATGTGATTTAGCAGCAGGGAGGGTGATTAGCTGGGTTAGAGCTAATGCTAACGCTAACGCTAACAGAGAGACGTTTTCACTCATCACCCTCCCTGCTGCTGAATCATATTATTATTACTATCATCATCAACCTTCAGTCTTTCACAGCACCGTTTCATCCACCAGAACCGACAGAAGGACTCGTGGACTTCGGTACCTGAGCGATCGGATCTCCTCCACCAGCGGCAGGTTACAGATGCGGACGTGGATCTCGTGGGCGATCCGGTCGTATTTCGGGTACATGGCGAGCACCACCTCTCTAGCTGCTTCATCAAAGATCTGGTGAGAACACAGCCAGGTTGGTTTGGACCCTGGTTCAGCTCAGCAGAACTCTGACACCAACACCATTCAGGTGAAGACACGACTCACCTTCAACATCTCAGCCGGAGCTTCAGGTAGGAAATAAGCCAGGACGTGTTCTCTGGCGGCGAGGTCCTCGTAGTTCACCACCAGACTCTCCTTGTTCTCTGCCGGAGGAAGACGAAGCAGTTAGAGACGTCTAAAAACTGGACCACCTCAGGTCCACCACGTCCCCCCTTCAGGGAAAAACTGGACCACCTCAGGTCCACCACGTCCCACCTTTGCACATGTCGCTGATCTTCTCCTTGAACACGTTGTGGCCGTTTTCATCCACGTGGGTCCGCAGGAAGTTCTTGAAGCGGTTGTAGATCTCCAGCCGCGGCGCCGCCATGGACACCCACTCCCTCACGGTGTGGCCCTGCGGGTCAGAACCACGTTACAAGCATTTCTACCAGCCAGAACTCTTCTTCTGGGTTTCTCAGCAGGTTTGGACAAAACACCTGTTAACAAATGATCTCAGAATGTCCATCTGTCCTCAGCGTCTTCTCAAGGTCTCCTCCTGGTCAGACATGTCTGAAACACCTCCCCAGGGAGACGTCTGGAGACGTCCTAACCAGAGACGTCTGGAGACGTCCTAACCGGAGACGTCCTAACCAGAGACGTCTGGAGACGTCCTAACCAGAGACGTCTGGAGACGTCCTAACCGTTCTAACTCATCAGCTCTACTCTGGGTCTCTCCTGGACGTCTGGACTTGTCCCGTCTTTCTGAAGGTGTCTTTGAGTTGGTGACCACAGGTGAGGACAGGAACATGGATCCACCACCACATTACTGCAGGTGCACCAGTCGTCGCCTACCTGAGCCCGGAGCCGCCGTCGCCTACCTGAGCCCGGAGCGTCATCTACGCCGTCGCCTACCTGAGCCCGGAGCGTCATCTAAGCCGTCGCCTACCTGAGCCACCATCGCCTACCTGAGCACGGAGCCGCCGTCGCCTACCGGAGCCACCGTCGCCTACCTGAGCCCGGAGCCGCCGTCGCCTACCGGAGCCACCGTTGCCTACCTGAGCCCGGAGCGTCATCTACGCCGTCGCCTACCTGAGCCCGGAGCCGTCGTCTACCTGAGCCCGGAGCCGTCGTCTACCTGAGCCCGGAGCGTCATCTACCTGAGCCCGGAGCGTCATCTATCTGAGCCCGGAGCGTCATCTACCTGAACCCCTACCTGAGTTTCCTGAACCCTGACCCTTCCAGAACTGGACCAAGGACAAACCCACAGAAGTCCAGTGAAGCTTCCTGCTGGTTAGGATTAGTTAAGGTTAGTTAAGGTTAGGGTTAAGACAAACCTTCATGTCCTCCAGGTTCTCGATGCTCTCGATCATCTCCTCTTCCTCGCCGTCCGTCACTCCCTCTGCGGCGCGTTCAGCCAGTCGTCTTCGCCGAGCAGCAGGACGTTCGTCATCCTCATCTTCGCTGTCTGAAACAGAGCAGATCATCATGTCTCCAGGGTGTCCAGGGTCTCCAGGGTCTCCAGGGTGTCCAGGTAGACCAGCACCTCACCAGGTTGACTCCTACAAACCTGCCACGCCTGTCTCCAGCTGTTATCTCATGAACATCTGCTCAGATGCCCCCCCCCCCCACTCACCGTAGAGGAGTCCTCTCCTCAGACGTCCACTGATTCCTTGCTCCCTGTCCCGCCTCCTCATCTCCTCCTCTGCAGCAGCTCGGGCTCCAGGCGACAGCTCCGACAGGTCCTCGTTGTCCAGGTCCAGACCCTCCATCTCATACACGTCCAGCTCCGGGATGACCCGGTAGTCCCTGAACCAGGACGGGAACATCAGTGTCCCCCCCAAGGACAAACTACAGTCTGCTGTTGGACACCGGCCCTCACCTCTCCATCCCGTCCCCAATCAGGTCTTCTCCGTCCCCATCGTCCTCGTCCTCTGCAGGCAGGGGTCCCTCTCCCAGCAGCCCCTCAGACTCGTCCTCAAAGGGGGGCAGGTCCCGTCCGGGGCTGGAGGTCAGGTCTCCTCTCCTGGAGGCTCGGCTGGGGCTGGTGACCACGTGGAACGACTCGGAGGAATCCTGGAGTTACACAACAAAGGAAGAAAAATACAATAACTAATCTAAAGTTTGACGTGCCAGAACATTTGTTCTGGAAGCTTCCTCTGATAAAAACTACAGCTGTGGCTGGTTAGGGCGCCTGTGGTGACCCCTATGGTGACCCCTGTGGCGACCCCTGTAGCGACCCCTATGGGGACCCCTATTCTCGATCACGAACATCCGGCCCACTGGCATCCGCGGGCCATAGCAACCAGCCCATAGCAACCAGTCCGTGGGGGCAAACAATCGCTCACTGTTGCTAGCGAAGCCGATGCATTTAGCATTTTGTGCCTGTTTTTTCTGATTTCGTGCAGTTTACGATCGGGGGAAAGATGGTGAAGAACTGTTGTGTGTTCAACCGCACCAACAATGTTGCTCGCCAGTCGCATTTGTCATTTTATATGATTCCTAGCGAGGCTACTGAGCCTGAAAGAAGAAAAAAAATAGCTGCACGCTATTAACAGAGCAGACGAAGATACTCGAGGGAAATTATGGTGCCCAAATCAGACTACGCTTATGTTTGTTCAGAACACTTTGTAACAGGTAAGAAATCGGATTTTTTCAAGATATTTTAGTTTTTAATTTCTATCTTTAGATCTAATATTTTGACGTGTTTGGAGAGGCCCCATTATAGATCGTTGAGGTCCGGTAAAAAAAAAAAAAAAAAAAAAAAAATGCTACTAGGGACCTGCAACAGTGACTCCAGGTGTCCAGAACATTTGGAGGGGGCATTTTTTATTTCCTTTCACAAGGGAAAGGGAATAATTTAGTAAAAGTAATATGATTTAGCAGCAGGGAGATGATGAATGAAAACATATCTCCGTTAGCATTAGCTCTGGTCCACAGTGTCAATGATTTCTCTACTATGGACCTGAGCTTGCTAGCCAGCTATTAGCCTACCTCGTTGTCTACAAATATATATGGCCCTGGATATTTATTTTGTTAGGGATAAGGTGAGGCTAGTGATGCTAACGTCACTTTATTAATTATATTAATACAATGCTGCGACTGTCTGATGTTAACATAGCTCTGGTGTTGGACCGGAGCTAATGCTAACAGAGAACTCATCACTCTCCCTGCTGCTAAACCATATAATTATTTTTACTAAACGGTGGTTAAATCAGTCATCTAATAAACAAAGTAAACTTAACTTGACATAAATGTAGGTGTGTTTTGAAACTTTTCTCACGTTCAGTAGCTTGTGTAGACGGACACATAACTGAACCTACAGCTGCATTCTCCAGCATTTGTTTTGGTTTGTTAAAGGGAATAAAAATGTCCCTCCAAACGTTCTGGACACCTCGAGTCACTGTTGCAGGTCCCCAGCAGCAATATTTCACCACGGTGTTATTAAAGTATAATATTAACACTGATGATACACATCGGAAAAATAGCGAATTAGCGAATCCAATTTGGCTTTAATACCTCGCTAAAACCTCTGGCTTCAACTCATTCTGATATAGGTAAGCTGTGATCGCCACCACAGGCACCCGTGACTCTCGCCAAACAAAGTTAAAAAAAACAATAAAGACGCAAAATAGCAAAAGAAACTGCGAGCGAATACAAGCTGGAGCGAGCTGGATCCAATGTTGTTTGCCCCTTCGCGCTGTAACCAAGACCGATCTCATGGTTCGTGACGTCACGCCGTTATCGAGAATGGTGACCCCTATGTTGACCCCTATGGTGACCCCTATGGTGACCCCTGGGCCCCTGCAGCCATTTTTTTGGAGCAAATTTGTGAGTTGATAATTAATTTTTCCTCTGTAAATTTCAAAGTTCTTATGGTCAGAAATTCAACAAATATGTGAGTTTACAAAAGGAAATTCAGGGATTTTCTTGTAAATTTCTGATTTTATTAAGACAAGAGTTCTGCAAATTTCTAAATTCATAAAGTCAGATTTATTTACTTCTGTTTTGTAAATTTTATAAGTCTAAAATTTTTTTTTTTTCTTGAGAATAATACAGAAGCCCCTGGTTTTCTTTTGTTGAGTATTTTCTCACCAAGTCTGGATGTAAAGAGTCAGGATTTCAGAATTTTCCCAGAAAATCAGCAGCCGGCCCTGAACCATGTAGAAGTTTAGTTAACCCTAACCCAACTAACCCTAACCATGTAGACATTTAGTTAACCCTAACCCAACTAACCCTAATCATGTAGACATTTAGTTAACCCTAACCCGACTAACCCTCTTTAATCCGTTAAAGCTGGATCTGTGCTGGCTGTAACTCTGGAGCCGACTGTACTTCATTTATCTGCTCTGATGTTTCATTATAAGTATAATTAACACTCAAAACGAAGCTCTGAACCACATGAGACCCAGAAACTGTTTAAATTCAGTCATTTAAACTAAAACGAAGGTTTGTTTCAGTGGAATCAACGTCTCTGTCTCTGCTGGAATCACGGCGAAAACAAACGATAAAACCGCCTGAAACCGAACTATAAACTCAGAATCTGTTCCGTTACATTTCTATTTTCTTAACAGTGTGATCAAAAAGCATAAAAAACACCATAAACCGGATCAGTGTCGGTGTTTTCACCGGTTCAGACTCACCGCCATGACTGCTGCTGTCCGTCTCTCCGCTCAACATGCGGCTTCTTCTTCCTGCACGGACTCACTTTTCGCGCGAAAGAGTCACGTGACAGTCAAAGCCCGCGAAAATATATTAATATTTAAATAAGGAAGGATTATCGGGCTTTTTTATTGGTCGGGGTGGTTCAGAGGGGCGGGACCTTTGGCAGCAGCGTGTTAGGTTTTAACTAACCGAAGGCGGCTCCGTCAGTTCAGCGCCAGCGGTTACAGATCAAGCGGCGCAGCCCGAACATTAAAACAAACGAACCCCTTATTTTCAGATTTGACACTGGGCGGTCTTTGTGACGCAGTATGCTTTTCCCGGGAAAGACCTGTGCTGCGTTCAAGGCCCCTATGAGAAGAAATGGCCCTGAAAATAAAAGGCGACACATTTTTTTTCACCTTTGAACGAAAATATTATTATCATAAAGTATATTATTATTGTTGTTGTTATATTTAATATTGTTATTATTATTATTATTATTATTATTATTATTGGGCATAATATGGTAATAAGGAATAGAATAACAATCATTACTTTGACAAAAAATGAAGACCAGTTTTAAATAAATATGTTAAATTGTAAATATTTTTATAGGGAGCTTTATGGAGCTTATGGACACATTATGTTCACGTTGTGTAACATGTTCAATAGTGAGTTTTACCGGATGCTGAAAAGTCAGTTATCTTTTGATATGTATTTGTTTATATTTTGAGATGAACTTTATCAGATAATAGTTTTGTTTCTAGCTACCGCTGAAATAGTGTTGATGGAGTCAACAGAAGTATAAAAGCTCCGCTTTCAACCGTATCTTTGTTGCTGTAGTCGCAGCAGCTTTCTTTGGTCATATCCAAGTAATAAATCATATTGTTTAATGAATAAAAGTAACTCTTAAATTAATAAATTACCATAACAAATACACAACTCACATATCACCAAATAATGAAAAGTCAGAGTTAATAAATCATCAAGTAATGAATCCACACATCAAATTAACTGAAACACATCCATCCATCACCTGGACAGGTACCAGTCCATCACCTGGACAGGTCTCCAGTCCATCACCTGGACAGGTACCAGTCCATCACCTGGACAGGTCTCCAGTCCATCACCTGGACAGGTACCAGTCCATCACCTGGACAGGTCTCCAGTCCATCACCTGGACAGGTCACCAGTCCATCACCTGGACAGGTCACCAGTCCATCACCTGGACAGGTCTCCAGTCCATCACCTGGACAGGTCTCTAGTACATCACCTGGACAGGTCACCAGTCCATCACCTGGACAGGTACCAGTCCATCACCTGGACAGGTCTCCAGCCCATCACCTGGACAGGTCTCCAGCCCATCACCTGGACAGGTACCAGTCCAATCACCTGGACAGGTCTCCAGTCCATCACAGATGAACAACCATGAACCCTCCCAATCCCTCCTCCAGGTGATCTAGAACCAGCAGGTAACCTGACATGCAGGTGTCTGGACTGATGGAGGAAGCTGGAGAACCTGGAGGAAACCCACCCAGAAAGACGTGCTGAGGTCCAGACCAGGAACCTTCTAGCTGGGAGACTACAGAGACCACCAGGACCCCCTGCTGAGGTCCAGACCAGGAACCTTCTAGCTGGGAGACTACAGAGTCCACCAGGACCCCCTGCTGAGGTCCAGACCAGGAACCTTCTAGAGACTACAGAGACCACCAGGACCCCCTGCTGAGGTCCAGACCAGGAACCTTCTAGCTGGGAGACTACAGAGACCACCAGGACCCCCTGCTGAGGTCCAGACCAGGAACCTTCTAGAGACTACAGAGACCACCAGGACCCCCTGCTGAGGTCCAGACCAGGAACCTTCTAGCAGGGAGACTACAGAGTCCACCAGGACCCCCTGCTGAGGTCCAGACCAGGAACCTTCTAGCTGGGAGACTACAGAGACCACCAGGACCCCCTGCTGAGGTCCAGACCAGGAACCTTCTAGCTGGGAGACTACAGAGTCCACCAGGACAAGTAACTGAGTGTAACTGAACTGGGACCAGTTCGGGTGTGGAACAAAGCGCTGGTGTTGCTGGACTGGACAAGCACAAAACATCTTTTATGGACAGCTGAGGTTTGGGTCAGAACCAGGTTTGGGTCAGAACCAGGTTTGGG
Organism: Hirundichthys speculiger; assembly: GCA_018398805.1. Lineage (NCBI taxonomy): Eukaryota > Metazoa > Chordata > Actinopteri > Beloniformes > Exocoetidae > Hirundichthys > Hirundichthys speculiger. The sequence continues at coordinate 74,115 of JAGFBZ010000149.1, forward strand.
TCAGAACCAGGTTTGGGTCAGAACCAGGTTTGGGTCAGAACCAGGGCGTGCTCATCTGTTGTAGAGCTCAGATTCCTGCGTGTCTCTTTGACCACAGTCCTCTGAACCGCTGCAGACCTGGAGGAGGAGGAGGAGGGATTTCTGATGCTCCTATTGGCTAGTTGGTTTATTCAGGCTCGCTCTGATTGGCTGGAGGGAACCAGTCTTTGTAAAAAACACAAGCAGTCCATCCGGGCCTGAACTAGAAGCAGAATCACTCCAGCAGTCTGCTCACTGGGAACCAGCTCAGACCTTGAATGTCCCCCGTCAGTGTTTGTTGATAAGTGGCTCCAAAGATTAGAGATTAAAGATGAACGCTAACTCTAACATCTCAGGTGGCATCAGCGTCTCAGAGGAGACCTGTGAGGGTCGGGGGGACGAGGAAGAAGTTTACAGAGAGAAAAAACTGGATGTTTGAGACGGAGCAAAGAGGAAGGAGAGGAGTGAGCAGATGGAAGTGTGAGAGGGTGGGACGGTGGAGGCGGTGCAGCGCCGCGGTGGAGGCGGTGCCAACGACTGGGGCGGGGACAGAGGAAGTGTGGTCGACAGGAGAGGAATTTAAAGTCTCATTGTTCTGGAAGAGCAGAGGCAGACGGACGCTGGACGACATGGACGTGAGATCAGCCCTGAACAAGGTACCGTCTGCTCAGAGGTCAGAGGTCATCAGAGGTCAGAGGTCAGAGGTCAGAGGTCATCTCCACTCAGGTCCCCGTGAGCTCGAGTTACCTTCACAGCAGAAACATCTGTTTTAGAGTTGAAGCTGAAGATGGGAGAGGTGTCACTCTGATGAGAAACTTTATATGTTACCTCTATTCCTACTTTCATTAGTTCTCCTTAGTGTTCTTAG
>JAGFBZ010000149.1:80000-88216 GCA_018398805.1 Hirundichthys speculiger
GTATTGAATGGAGGACCAAAATGCAGGAGTTCAAAAGATTGATTTATCAACAAAACACAGAGTCCAAACCTAACTTAAATCCAGGATAATCCCAAAGGTGAGGACACAACGGGAGGGTAAAGACAGGAGCAGGTAACATCAGGAAGGCAGCGATGTGGGCAGGTGGACCAGCAACAGAAAAGGGAAAGACAAAACTTAAATAGACAGAGGGACAAACAAGAGGCAGGTGCAGACAATCCGGATGACACGGAGAAGGACATAATTGGAGACAAGACAGACTTTCAAAGTAAAAGAGGAAACAAAGTAGACTAGAGACAGGAAGTGAGACACCAACTTAACACAAAACAAAGGTCTGCCATGGCTGACCCAGAACATGACAGACATGCAGGTCTTTGGACTGATGGAGGAAGCTGGAGAACCTGGACGAAACCCACATAGAAAGACCTGCTGAGGTTCAGACCAGGAACCTTCTAGAGACAACAGAGACCGCCAAGACACCCTGCTGCAGCAGTAGGTCTGGAAGGACTAAATTAGTCAGTCCTCCTCCCTAACTGCCCCAGGTCTACACCTACAACCAGAACCAGCCTTCTCATAAGCCAAAAACAAGATACCCCCCCCCCCCCCCCCGATTAATCATCCTCTTCAGTGGCTAACAGGAACAGAAACCCGTCCACCAGGTTAAATATGATTCTGACCTGAAACTGAACCCTGAAGTTCATCAGCTGGATCTAACGTGTTCACTTCCAGAACAGTCCACGGAACAGATACAGAAACACACCAGGTGTTCAAGCTCCGCCCCTTCACCCTCTGACTGGACAGGTTTCTTCTCAGCAGAACGACCACTGAGCAGCTGCTTCTCCATCAGAAAATTTTATTAATAATTACTAATAATAATAATAAGATTTTATTTTAGGACATAATATCATAATTTTATGTCAGAAAGTGTCAAGATTGTGAGGCAAAATGGAGGACCCAGGAGTTCACAAAATAAAGAATGTATTTCACAAAACAAAAAAACCCAAAGTCCAAGCAAACAGAAAAAAACACTCACAGGGCACGATAACAGATTCACAGGGCACAAGGAGAAAAGTTACTGAGTATGGAAAGACACTTACTGAGGCATGGAAAGACACTTAGAGGGCATGGAAAGACACTTACGGGGCATGGAAAGACACTTACGGGGCATGGAAAGACACTTACGGGGCATGGAAAGACACTTACAGGGCATGGAAGACACTTACGGGGCATGGAAAGACACTTACATGAAAGACATTACGGGCATGGAAAGAACTTAGGGGCATGGAAAGACACTTACGGGCATGGAAAGACACTTACGGGGCATGGAAACATGGAAGACACTTACGGGCATGGAAAGACACTTACGGGGCATGGACAAGGGAAAGACACTTACGGGCATGGAAAGACACTTACGGGGCATGGAAAGACACTTACGGGGCATGGAAAGACACTTACTGGGCATGGAAAGACACTTACGGGGCATGGAAAGACACTTACCGGGCATGGAAAGACACTTACTGGGCATGGAAAGACACTTACGGGGCATGGAAAGACACTTACAGGGCATGGAAAGACACTTACGGGGCATGGAAAGACACTTACCGGGCATGGAAAGACACTTACGGGGCATGGAAAGACACTTACCGGGCATGGAAAGACACTTACTGGGCATGGAAATGACACTTACGGGGCATGGAAAGACACTTACGGGCATGGAAAGACACTTACCGGGCATGGAAAGACACTTACGGGGCATGGAAAGACACTTACGGGCATGGAAAGACACTTACGGGGCATGGAAAGACACTTACCGGGCATGGAAAGACACTTACTGGGCATGGAATGACACTTATGGGGGCAATGGAAAAGACACTTACGGGGGCATGGAAAGACACTTACGGGGGCATGGCATGGAAAGACACTTACTGGGCATGGAAAGACACTTACGGGGCATGGAAAGACACTTACGGGGCATGGAAAGACACTTACCGGGCATGGAAAGACACTTACGGGGAATGGAAAGACACTTACGGGCATGGAAAGACACTTACGGGGCATGGAAAGACACTTACGGGCATGGAAAGACACTTACGGGGCATGGAAAGACACTTATCGGGCATGGAAAGACACTTACTGGGCATGGAATGGACACGGGGCATGGAAAGACACTACGGGGCATGGCTTAAGACACTTACGGGGCATGGAAAGACACTTAGGGGCATGGAAAGACACTTATGGGGCATGGATGGAAAGACACTTACGGGACACTACGGGGCATGGAAAGACACTTACACGGGGCATGGAAGAAAGAACACTTACTGGGCATGGAATGGAAAGACACTTACGGGCATGGAAAGACACTTACGGGGCATGGAAAGACATTACGGGGCATGGAAAGACACTTACGGGGCATGGGAAAGACACTTACGGGCATTGGAAAGACACTTACCGGGCATGGAAAGACACTTGGCAGGAAAGACACTGGGGCACAAATGGACACTTACGGGGCATGGGAAAGACACTTACGGGGCATGGAAAGACACTTACGGGGCATGGAAAAAGACACTTACGGGGCATGGAAAGACACTTACTGGGGCATGGAAAGACACTTACTGGGCATGGAAAGACACTTACCGGGCATGGAAAGACACTTACGGGGCATGGAAAGACACTTACGGGGCATGGAAAGACACTTACCGGGCATGGGCATGGAAAGACTTACTTACGGGCATGGAAGACACTTACGGGCATGGGAAAGAAAGGGGGCAGGGGGGCATGGAACTTACGGGGCATGGAAAGACACTTACGGGGCATGGAAAGACACTTATGGGGCATGGAAAGACACTTACGGGGCATGGAAAGACACTTACGGGGCATGGAAAGACACTTACGGGGCATGGAAAGACACTTACGGGGCATGGAAAGACACTTACGGGGCATGGAAAGACACTTACGGGGCATGGAAAGACACTTACTGAGCATGGAAAGACACTTACCGGACATGGTTCAGTCACATGGTTCAGTCACCTGCTTCAGTCACCTGGTTCAGTCACATGGTTCGGTCACATGCTTCGGTCACATGGTTCGGTCACCTGGTTCAGTCACCTGGTTCAGTCACCTGGTTCGGTCACATGGTTCGGTCACCTGGTTCAGTCACCTGGTTCGGTCACCTGGTTTAGTCACCTGGTTCAGTCACCTGGTTCAGTCACCTGGTTCGGTCATATGGTTTAGTCACATGGTTCAGTCACCTGGTTCAGTCACCTGGTTCAGTCACATAGTTCGGTCACATGGTTCAATCACCTGGTTCAGTCACCTGGTTCAGTCACTTGGTTTGGTCACATAGTTCGGTCACATGGTTCGGTCACATGGTTCGGTCACATGGTTCGGTCACCTGGTTCGGTCACCTGGTTCGGTCACCTGGTTCAGTCACCTGGTTCGGTCACATTGTTCAGCCACATGGTTCAGTCACCTGGTTCAGTCACCTGGTTCAGTCACATAGTTCGGTCACATGGTTCAGTCACCTGGTTCAGTCACCTGGTTCAGTCACTTGGTTCGGTCACATAGTTCGGTCACATGGTTCGGTCACATGGTTCGGTCACATGGTTCAGTCACCTGGTTCGGTCACATGGTTCAGTCACCTGGTTCGGTCACCTGGTTCGGTCACCTGGTTCAGTCACCTGGTTCAGTCACATGGTTCGGTTCGGTCACATGGTTCGGTCACATGGTTCGGTCACATGGTTCGGTCACCTGGTTCAGTCACCTGGTTCAGTCATCTGGTTCAGTCACCTGGTTCGGTCACCTGGTTCAGTCACATGGTTCAGTCACCTGGTTCAGTCACCTGGTTCGGTCACTTGGTTCAGTCACCTGGTTCGGTCACATGGTTCGGTCACATAGTTCGGTCACATGGTTCAATCACCTGGTTCAGTCACCTGGTTCGGTCACTTGGTTCGGTCACATAGTTCGGTCACATGGTTCGGTCACATGGTTCGGTCACATGGTTCAGTCACCTGGTTCGGTCACCTGGTTCGGTCACCTGGTTCACCTGGTTCGGTCACTGGTTCGGTCACTGGTTCGGTCACATAGTTCGGTCACATGGTTCGGTCACATGGTAGTCACATGGTTCGGCGGTCACATGGTTGTCTGGTTCAGTCACCTGGTTCAGTCATCTGGTCAGTCACATGGTTCGGTCCACCTGGTCGTCAGTCACATGTCACCTGGTTCACCTGGTTCAGTCACCTGGTTCAGTCTGGTTTCAGTCACCTGGTTCAGTCACATGGTTTCATGGTTTCACCATGGTTCACATGGTTCAGTTCACCTGGTTCAGTCACCTGTTCAGTCATCTGGTTCAGTCACCTGGTTCGGTCACATGGTTCAGTCATGGTTCATGGTTTCGGTTCACATGGTTCGGTCACATGGTTCGGTCACATGGTTCATTGGTCAGTCATGGTTCGGGTCATTCAGTCATCTGGTTCAGTCACTGGTTTCAGTCATGGTTCAGTCACATGGTTCAGTCACCTGGTTCGGTCACATGGTTTCATGGTCACATGGTTCAGTCATGGTTCAGTCACATGGTTCAGTCACATGGTCTGGTCACATGGGTCACCTGGTTCAGTCATCTGGTCAGTCACCTGGTCGGTCATGGTCACATGGTTCAGTCACATGGTTCAGGTCACATGGTTCGGTCACTGGTTCAGTCAACCTGGTTCAGTCAGTCATGGTTCAGTCACTGGTCAGTCACATGGTTTCGGTCACCTGGTTCAGTCACCTGGTTCAGTCATCTGGTTCAGTCACCTGGTTCGGTCACATGGTTCAGTCACATGGTTCAGTCACCTGGTTCGGTCACATGGTTCAGTCACATGGTTCGGTCACATGGTTCGGTCACCTGGTTCAGTCACCTGGTTCAGTCATCTGGTTCAGTCACCTGGTTCGGTCACCTGGTTCAGTCATCTGGTTCAGTCACCTGGTTCAGTCACCTGGTTCAGTCACATGGTTCAGTCACATGGTTCGGTCACAGGTTCTGGTTCAGTCACCGGTTCAGTCACCTGGTCGGTCACAGTTCACTGGTTCAGTCACCTGGTTGGTTCACATGGTTCAGTCACATGGTTCAGTCACATGGTTCGTCACATGGTTCAGTCACATGGTTCGGTCACATGGTTCAGTCACATGGTTCAGTCACCTGGTTCGGTCACATGGTTCAGTCACAGGGTTTGGTCACATGATCAGTCACATGGGTTCAGTCACCTGGTCAGTCACATGGGTCACATGGTTTCACCACTTTTCGGTCACATGGTTCAGGTCACTGTTCGGTCACATGGTTCAGTCACCTGGTTCATGGTTCACATGGTTCAGTCACCGTTCATGGTTCAGTCACATGGTTTGGTTCACATGTCACATGGTTCACATGGTTCGGTCACATGGTTCAGTCACTGGTTCGTCAACTGGTCACCTGGTCGGTCACCATGGTTCGGTCACATGGTTCGGGTCACATGGTCACATGTTCAGTCAGTTGGTCAGTCACATGGTTCAAAGCTCCAGAGAGGAGCTCATTAGTGGACCTGGACTTCACATCAAAGTTATTTACTTTAAAACTCTAGATGCTGCTGGGTTTTTTTCTTGAATGGAGTCACGTACGACTGAAAGAATAAACAGTTTGGAGTAAAGAGGAGATGAGTGGTGATGATGTCATGGGAGGGCTGCTGAGGTCATCCTTCCTGCATGGATGTGTAATCTTCTCTAATCCTTCCACACCCTCTGAGGAAATGCTGGAGGAATGTACAAAACTAGTTCACGTTATCTGATCAAGCCAGCAACACTTTTCTCCTCCACACATCCACGTTTACACAGAGATATCAGGTTTTCTTCTAGGATCTTATTGTGGTCCACATGAAGGTTCTGGAGAACTGTCCCCTGCATGTCCCATGTGTCCACAGCTGTCTCTGTCCAACTACAAGCACCAGGTCCATGACACAACTTTGGCTTATTGAACTCAACAAATCTGAAGAACATCTTCTTGTTCTGAAGAAGAATGTTTCTGGGACTCAGATACGTGTTCAGTTTAAATTAGCCTGAGGTCAAGATTAGACGAAGCTAAACTTGAGAGTTTATGAAGCAACAGAAAGCTGCTGATGCTGGCAGCTCTCCTCCAGGTGATGGACCGTCCGTCAGCAGCTTCTTCAGCAGCCTGGATGGTCTCCACCATCAGACGACGTTCCTCCTCCAGAAATGTTGACGCTCTGAAACAAATGAGTTCAAAATGGACTTGATGGAGCAGAGACACGTAGAAGAGTGAGAGAAGATCATTCCTGATTACAGACGGCTGAAAATGACCCACCAACATGAAAAATGTCAAAAAACAAAAACTCAGAAATAACAGTGATGGTCTCAGCTCGTTTCTATGGAAACCAATTGGTCATTTTATATGTATGTGTATATATATATTTATATATATATATATATATAATTAAATATATATAGGGCTACTGAATTTCCCTTTCTGGGATTAATAAAGTATTTTTCATTTAATTTCATATTCAAATGAGATAAATAATGTCAGACTTCAGATCTTGGTAAAACCTATTTTGAATGTTAAGAGCTCATCATCAGGACTGATCGTGTTTCCTCAGATGACTGTGAGGCCCGGCGCCGTGGTTACCGGAGGAGGAGGAGGAGCCATGTGTCTCGTATGTCAGGGGAGCTGCTCTGGACTTCAGCCACATTCTTGGAGGTATGGTGACCCAACCCAGCTCCCAACAAGTTCTCCTTCCAGTTCTGCTTCCAGTTCTGACCGACCCAACAGTCACAAAGCTTTTGCACTTTACATGAACTGAATAAAAAGGAGCTGAAATGAGGACCAGCAGAGCTTTGATGCAACCACTGGTCCACCAGTCTGGTCCTGGGGACAGAAGGTCCACCAGTCTGGTCCTGGAGACAAAAGTCCACCAGTCTGGTCCTGGAGACAGAAGGTACACCAGTCTGGTCCTGGAGACAGAAGGTCCACTAGTCTAGTCCTGGAGACAGAAGGTCCACCAGTCTGGTCCTGGAGACAGAAGGTCCACCAGTCTGGTCCTGGAGACAGAAGGTCCACCAGTCTGGTCCTGGAGACAGAAGGTCCACCAGTCTGGTCCTGGAGACAGAAGGTCCACCAGTCTAGTCCTGGAGACAGAAGGTCCACCAGTCTGGTCCTGGAGACAGAAGGTCCACCAGTCTGGTCCTGGAGACAGAAGGTCCACCAGTCTGGTCCTGGAGACAGAAGGTACACCAGTCTGGTCCTGGAGACAGAAGGTCCACCAGTCTGGCCCTGCTGGAGACAGAAGGTCCCACCAGTCTGGTCCTGCTGGAGACAGAAGGTCCACCAGTCTGGCCCCTGGAGACAGAAGGTCCCACCAGTCTGGCCCTGCTGGAGACAGAAGGTCCACCAGTCTGGTCCTGGAGACAGAAGGTCCACCAGTCTGGTCCTGGAGACAGAAGGTACACCAGTCTGGTCCTGGAGACAGAAGGTCCACCAGTCTGGTCCTGGAGACAGAAGATCCACCAGTCTGGTCCTGGAGACAGAAGGTCCACCAGTCTGGCCCTGCTGGAGACAGAAGGTCCACCAGTCTGGTCCTGCTGGAGACAGAAGGTCCACCAGTCTGGTCCTGGAGACAGAAGGTCCACCAGTCCAGGTCCCCCGTCTAGTCTGGTCCTGGAGACAGAAGGTCCACCAGTCTGGTCCTGGAGACAGAAGGTCCACCAGTCTGGTCCTGGAGACAGAAGGTCCACCAGTCTGGTCCTGGAGACAGAAGGTCCACCAGTCTGGTCCTGGGGAACCTCATGACAGAACAGAGGAGGATGAACCAAAGGCTCTGATCTGCTGAGCTGCTGCAGCAGGTGGTTTTATGAAAGAAAAGGATGGACTCATCACATAACTGGGGACAGTGGACGAGCAGGACACCTGAGACTTAGACATCTTCATTTAAATTCTGTAGAAGAAGTGCCTCTAGTGGTCAGTAGAGGAACTGCAGCCTCTAGTGGTCAGTAGAGGACTGCAGCTCTAGTGGTCAGTAGAGGAACTGCAGCTCTAGTGGTCAGTAGAGGAAACTGCAGCCTCTAGCGGTCAGTAGAGGAACTGCAGCCTCTAGTGGTCAGTGTTGGGGGTGTTGGTGGGTGTTGGTGGGTGTTGGTGGGCTGGGTGGGGGTGTTTGTGGGTGGTGGGATGGGTG